>JBBBDQ010000272.1:402500-515000 GCA_037127315.1 Ascarosepion bandense | reverse complement strand
GCTTTCTACCTAATCTTTATCCTGACGTCATCAGTTTTCTACTCCTTATCTGTGCTGATGACACAACTATTTACTTCTCCCTTAATATTAAATCTGATCAGTCCGATAAAGTTCAATTGGCAGCTGATCTCAAAACTGACCTACAGTCTGCTGTTATCTGGTACAAGAAAAGTTAATTTTAACGCCTTTAAAATAAAACTTATCTCCATTAATTGAAAGATAACTCGTTCTGTCTCCTATCAGCATGGCTAATGCTAACATCCATGAAACTGACTAGTTGCACCTTCTCGACTTAACATTCTCAGCTGACATAAAGTGGAAAGACTATATTGAATCCGTTGCTAGGTCAGTTGCTAAGAAAGTTGGTTCATTGTGTAGTGCTAGACAATTTTTCTCTGCGGAATCTATCTTACATATCTATAAATCTACCATTCGTTCATGCTTAGAGTATTGCTACCATATCTGGTTCGTTGCCCCTGCTATTTAATTTGTGCTCCTCGATAATATCCAGAAAAGAATCAGTAATATTATTGATTCTAAACTGGTGACACGGCTGCATTCACTTACCGATCGAAGTCTTGTTAACTCATTGTGCTTTTTTTTTCTGTTTATAAATGCTTTCATGGTGATTGTTCGGGTGAGCTCTTCGCTATGGTATCTAGACTTTATGAATTTAAGCGCATTACTAGACTGACGTAGAGATATCATCAATTTACAGTTGAGCCAGTTAGATGTGACCGCAAGTTCTATGTTAACAGTTTCTTTTATCGCACTTCACGCATGTGGAACTCCCTTCCGGATTCATGTCTTCCAGCCAACTTTAATCTGGAAGCATTTAAATGTAATACAATCGCTATTTAATGTCCTCCTAATTAACTCTTTTTTCCTGCTGCTCATAATTAATGTTTCTGATCCTAATTCTTCCACACCTTGTAACCGCTTGCGTTTTAGTAGCTTTATTGTCTTGCATGGGGTGAGGCAGATCTAAAAAACAATATTAGCGATAGCGTAGTGAAAGGCTGGTGATGTTTCGACTGTGGAATAAGGATTGCTTGAGCGGGATTAATTCTTCACACACATCAATCGAAGCATATCAAAGCACCATTCCATATATGGTAGCAATATTCAAATTCTTGGACTAAAACGACTCTTGTAAAGATAGAGAAATGGCAGCGGGAGTTAATTATTCTCTGGAGTGATGCAATGAAATGACCGTTCTTGACTCATCTTTTGCGATGGCTTGAATATGCGTGCTATATTTGATATGGCAAGAATATTCCATTTTCGGTTTTATCTGACTCTTGTAAATATAGAGCTATGGCAGCAAGAGTTAGGTACTTTCTTGAGCGATACAATGAACTAAACAATCTTCAAGCATCTTTAGCGATGGTGTCAATCCCATAGACAATCGCACCTACCTCCCATCAGCCCGGAACATGTTTGCCTCCCTGAGAGTAAAACACTACGCCTCCTTGGCCTTACACACTTGGCGGACCTCAAATGGAATGATATATAGAATCCATTGCTAAGTCCGCTGCTATGAACGTCGGTTTTCTGTGCAGGGCCCGGAAAATTTTCCCGTCTAAAGCTATCCTGCACATATATAAATCTACCATCCGCCCGTGTATTGAATACTGCTGCCACATCTGGTCGGATGCCCCTGCTACTCTCCTCGGGCTTCTTGACAAAATACAACGGAGAATCTGTAACGTGATCGATCCTGACTTGCCGGACCGGCTGCAACCACTCTCTCAACGGCGTGACGTGGCTCCGATGAACTTAGGTCATTGTTGCCGCCTAGGTACGAATTTACACGAAATACTAGATTAGCAACTAGGTCCCACCCTTTTACAGAAACAGATAAGATGTAACCGTAATTTCTACTCCAACAGCTTCTTTTCTCGCGCTTCCCGCCTGTGGAATTCCTTTCCACGTGAATGCTTTCCCGACAGCTACAATCTCCAAGAGTTTAAATGTAATCTCAATAGACACCTCCTAACACACTAACTTGTTTCTATTCACTCAAACACTCTCACCATCTACCCAAGCCACATTCTCGGTATCCTTACTCGCCTATCACCCTCCTTCTGACATTTCCTATATCTAACCATCTTTTTCCCATCACTTCCGCGACCCTATGTAACCCCCTGCGCAACAGTGGCAGTGGAATGCCTTGCTCGGGGTGAAACGATAAATATATATATATATATACGCATTCCAATTCGTATGGCAGTGATACTCCATTCTTTGGTCTGACACTTGTAAAGACAGAACAATGGCAGTGGGGTTTTGGTATTTTCTAGGGCAAGTTTGATGCATTCTGTTATATCCCGGGAGGGGATAAACAGAGAAAGAATAGTGCAAGAAATAATTCCTAACACTGAGGATATATGGATAGGGATTTATTATAGATCGAAAGTAATCGTAACCGACTGCGATAAAATCTAAACGGATCGTCAGGGAAATCTGGTTTTCCCTGACGATCCGTTTAGGTGAAACCTAGGTAGGTTCTCTGGCTCATTAGGTGCAATATATACACATTAGGTGATATATATATATATATATATATATATATATATATATACACACACACACACACACACACATATATATATATATATATATATATATATATATATATATATATATACGCTCTCACACCCTGATTGAGCACTCTGGAAAATGGTAGACTTTGAAAAACAGTAGCTACTCTAGCATCTACGCATCGTTCATTCAGCAATGAATCAAAACACTCTCAGTTATTGGGCGTGTATAATGATAATATACACGCTAAAAGTTTGCCTTCTTCTACCGAACGCCCATAGCTCAGAAGTAGAATCGCCGACTGACGCCAATTCGGTTGGTTTCAATCCTTGGTGAAAAAGCAATCGGAGTCTAACCGTACTGATGAGCTGTGATACAGCGAAACAGATCTGTCTGCGGATCACTAACTCTTTATACTTTATACAAGAATAGCAATCAAGAAGGCAATGTCTCTATACAGGACGTATGCGTCCGTCTTGAGAAGAAGGCGTCCGTCTAGTGACATCTAACTCTCGTCTAAGGCCGATGGCTCTCGACTAAAGTCTATGACTCTCGTATAATCACGATCACTCTCGTATAATGACGAAGACTCCCGTATAATCACGAACACTCTCGATCACTCCCGTGTGATGACGAAGACTCGCGTATAGTCACGAACACTCTGTAGTTCGTTCCTGTACAGGTCTTTTATAACCCGGGCCATACCCATTCCTGGATAAGACAGTATATTCCTCCACAACATATTCACATACGCACAAATAGCCTTGGAATAGGTATGAATCCGTCGCTTCTTCTTCCAACTATGGGTTAAATAGCAGAACATATTGGGTTCCACAGACTTTGTTGGAAACCGGTCTACCGTAGGAAGTAATGAGATTTATACCGCGAGAAAATCTTCTCCCCAGTCAGTCAAGTCTCTTTCGAGACTATGTCTCATGAGTGTGTATTACGTATGTGTTATGGTGAAACACACCTATTTCTCAGATAATAGACTCTCCCTCCTATATTAATAAGAGTTAGCAGGAAGTTAACTCGAAAAGTTCTTGGGATGTTCATAGGAGTTCTAGAGAGTTCTTTAGAAATCTATTAGAGTTCAGTAGAAGTACTTGCTTGAAGAGAGAGATTTTATAAATTTCAACCAAAAGTAACACTGGCTGCTCGGTCATGAAGGCCGACTGCAAGAAGCAATAACAGTTAGTGGACTTGAGAAACCTTTTTTCCTGTAAAATTGTTTTAAGGGAAAGGTTTAATAAATTTCAACCGAAAGTAACACTGGCTGCTCGGTCATGAATGCCGACTGCAAGAAGCAATAACAGTTAGTGGACTTGAGAAACCTTTTTTCCTGAAAAATTGTTTTAAGGGAAAGGTTTAATAAATTTCAACCGAAAGTAACACCGGCTGCTCGGTCATGAATGCCGACTGCAAGAAGCAATAACAGTTAGTGGACTTGAGAAACCTTTTTTCCTGTAAAATTGTTTTAAGGGAAAGGTTTAATAAATTTCAACCGAAAGTAACACTGGCTGCTCCGTCATGAATGCCGACTGCAAGAAGCAATAACAGTTAGTGGACTTGAGAAACTTTTTTTTCCTGAAAAATTGTTTTAAGGGAAATGTTTAATAAATTTCAACCGAAAGTAGCACTGATTGCTCGGTCAATGAGTGTCAAATGGAAAGAGCAATAACAGTTAGTGGACTTGAGAGACTTATTTTCTTGAAAAATTGTTTTAAGAGCAATATTTTATAAATTTCCACCGACATCAGTGAATGTCAAATCTTTTCTTATGTGTAAACGGTTAATATTACCATTAAAATATCAATATATATATATATCAATATATTACCATTAAAATATCAAACAACAAATTAAAACATCTCTCTTTGCCATGAGGTGAACTTTTAAACCACCTCAGTTACGGGGCAAAATCTCAAGGAAGGATATAATGTTTAATGCAAGTATTAATATTGTTGTGGGGAAACACACCTATTCCTCAGATAATGGACTCTCCCTCCTATATGAATAAGAGTTAACAGGAAGTTCTTGGAAAGTTCATAGCAGTTATTGACCTGGAGTGATTGTTTGATGCTGGTTAGGAATCAGGATATTGGATGTGCTGGGCAGAACATGGGCACCCCTTCCCAGTTAGGTTAGAATAGGAAGTTTTTGATTTTCTGTTTTACGCTTTAAAGTTAACTTAGCTATGTTATGTTTGCTCATTGGCCCCTTTTCTTTTTGTCCCCAGTTTTCTTTTAGTTTAATCCCCCATCCCTTTCCCAACTTAAGTGTTCAGGAATGTTAGTTCTTCGGTGGATGCGTGGCGTCTTTCGTTATTTTTCAAGTGTTCTTTTCCTTTTTGTTATGGTGTTTAAATGTGTGCGTGATTGTGTGAGTAATTGGTGATTGGATAAGTGTTTTTTATAATATTCATAAAGCCACGCATTATTTTTCGTCCGGGGAACTGACTTTGCTGTCACAATATTAGAGTAGTGGGGGGCTTTTATTATTAATACGATTTTATTTAGTTTCTTGTATATATCGTTTATTCACTGTATAAAATCATTGGGAAACTTTAATGTTGTTATTTTCTGCCCATGCCCTCCACTGAAAATTGTACATATGGGAGTTAAGTAGGACTACATAGAGCAGCTGAGGTATTATGGTGGACGTGGTAAGAATGGTAAGTAAAAATGTGGTATCATGGTGTAAGGTTTATTATAAGTGTGTCAGGGTCGACGAAAGTGAATAGCTAAGTTAAACTAGGACAGATGATGACCAGCCTTTCCCATCCCCAATTTCGGCCTTGTGCCACATTTTTTGTAATTTTTACAAAAATAAATACGAGTTCATAGCAGTTCTTTAGAATTCTATTAGAGTTCAGTAGAACTACTAGACAGTTGATATTTGTCGGCAGTTAGCCGAATACTAAGGAGTCAGCTTTCAGTGGAAGATTACCAAGGTTCTAACATTTAGGGTGCGTTAAATCGATTAGCAACCGACATAACACGATTATAACCTTCAGTGCGAAAACTACTCCACAACAGCATGGCACTTAACTGACTGACAATTAGCCGAAAATTTTTGGCGCATCTTTTATTACAAAAGAATAAACCTGTTCTATTTGTTATCGCAGCAGTACTCCATTCTTGGTCTGGTCTCTCACTAACAAACATATAGTCTGGTAGCAGAAGATATACAATGAAGCAAGCATACGTCCACCATGTTTTACACCAGTATGAATATACACATTCTATTTGACAGCGCGCGAAATCTTTAGACTCTGTAGGTGTCCTATTTGAAGGCATCACCACATCATGATTAGAACGAACTTCGGGTCTGCTCGGATAATTTTTATCGTCTTGTTTAGCAGGCATTGCTAGATATCAGTCGGCCTTTATTTTCCCATTGACCTGTGAGTGTTACGCCAGAAGTTTGATCAGCTGATAGGCAACGGTTATCCAGGTATTTTGGAAGAGCACACATACACCGTAGTATTATCTGCAGATATATATTTACAAAAAAATCTCAGAATATTCAGGGACATAACTCATGCAGATTTACTAAATTCTTATCAAGTCTTTCATTTACTTTCTGAGAAAAGAAATTTAGTCTAAATTATGAAGGATGTGCGTTGTGGTGCAATAGAACGAGAAATTGAAGAGCCGGGTTCGAATTCCAGTTGAATATGTCAAACTCACATACGCAGAACTACCCTTGAGAAAGGTGTTAATTCGTCTCTTCTATTTTCTGCTATGGGTTAATAGCAAGACCGATTGGGTTCTATAACCTTGGATAGCAAGCAGAAAGTAATCGTAACCTACTGCGATAAAATCTTCTGTCCAGTCATTCATGTCTCTTCGGAGACATGAATGTTCAAGCGTGTATCACGCATGACACTTTGTTGTCCTGCGGCCATTGACCGAGATAGAACTCACTACACCTCTCCAGTATTCCCTGTGCATTTGGAACCCTGGTGCAGTTTATTGCTAAATTCATAATCTTGTCAAATAGCTAAATACTTGATGCTTAGCCAGGGCTACCAAGGGTGTTTTTATTGTGACACCAATACTGGATGGGTTGCCTCCAGGCCCCATCCTGTTATTTAACTCATAACTGGATGGAAGTGACGGATTAATACATTTCCCAAGGGTACCAGTGCTGAAGTGAATGCAGGGTATGGAAATGGAATTCGTACTCGGCTCACCGATTTCTCTTTCCAAGACGACATCCACTGCACCAGAACGCACATCCGTCACTGAACGCTTACAGTTCCTGGTATTCCCAAGCGGTCACCCATCTAAGTACTGACCAGGCTCACGTTGCTTAACTTCGGTGATCGAACGAGAACCGGTATATTCAATGTGATAGGCCGTTTGCACGCACATCCGTCACTAAACGCTTACAACACCTGGTATTCCCAAGCGGTCACCCGTCTAAGTACTAAACAGGCTCAACGTTGCTTAACTTCGGTGATCGAACGAGAACCGGTGTATTCAACGTGATATGCCGTAAGTATGGCACTTAACTGGTCGACCAACTGACACAAAAATAGAAAGGCAAAGATCATTTTGAGAAAAATTCTACCAGGTTTCATTATTGATGAACATTTTTTATTTGAAAAATACATCATTTAGATGTGGTTAGGACACATCATCAGTGATGTTACCCCGGTTCATTGACGGTTTCGGTCCTTTAAAAACATCATACCTTCTCCCCAGGTTGACCCAGCCAAGGTTTATTAGGCCCCGGCCTGTGTCCTAATCTCTGTTTGCTACGTTATTGGAATGCAAGATGTTTTTGGTTGCACAGGAATAGATGAAAAATTTTCTAGAATAAGGTCGTTCACAAATAAATGAATGTCCAGTGATGATAATGTGTAAATGGTTCAAGTAAATATCCGGAAAAAAATAAAAATAAATTGATTTTCGTGATATTAATGTGAAGATGAATGGTTAAAGTAGCTAAATGACCAGATAGAGAAAAAGATTATTTAAATATATTAAAATAGCTACATAAAATAACATTGCTTAACAACAAAAATGATGCATACGATAAAATTTTGATAGCATATACAGAAGGGAGACAACAGGGACGCCTACACAATGGTCACAAGGAAAACGAGAAGAAAAGGCTAAACATCAAAGAAAACAGACTACATCTTGGTAGGAAAAGAAACAGCCTTCTTCATGAGACGCGTCCCTTCCGGGTGTAGGCGATCATGGACTTCCACGTGGCTCCATCTCTTGTTATTCGCAATATTTTTCTTCTTGGTATCTCTCCCAATGTGGTTGTGCGTTGTGGTGAAATGGATATCGACTAGGAACGACAAATCAGGGAGCCGAGTTCGAATTCCTTGCATTCACTTACGCACAAATACCCTTGCGAAAGGTATTAATCCATCCCTTCCTTCTAGGTATGGGTTAAATAATAGGACAGATTGGGTTCTATAGCCTTGGCTGGCAACCAGTCTACGGCAGAAAGCAATGACAACCTAATTTTCTGCACAGTCAATCATTTCTCTTTCGAGACATGATCGTCCAAAAGCATGTATCCCGTATGGAATTTAACTGACTGACAACGGACACCCACTCCCTAAATTTCCATGTCTCACTGAGCACAAGTTAAGGTAATATACCCATTTAAGTAGAAGAAGTACCAAGATTTAACAAAAACTTCTATCCCCCCCCCCAAAAAAAAAGCCACAGACCCAGATAAAATTCGGATTGAAATCAGCACGAAGCCCAAAGAAAAAACCCGACACGAATAATCATCTAACAGAAAGCGCACAATAAAACTAAATTGCACCTAAAAAGGCAGATGAACCTACCTAGGTTTCACCTAAACGGATCGTCAAGGAAAGCTGGTTTTCCCTGACGATCCGTTTATGTGAAACCTAGGTAGGTTCGTCTGGCTCATTAGGTGCTATATATATATAAGTACAAAGAGTTTGTCTCTTTATCTGAGCAGATTCATGCCAAATTCGAAGTTTCATTAGGAGACTTTTATAGTGTTTTCAGTTGTCAGGTCTGTTCATATATATATATATATATATATATATATATATATATTGTTTATTTGGGTAACAATCTTTTTTTTATTATATTTTAACGACAAACAACAGTAGCAAAAAAACGCAATCCAGCATTTAAGTAATATTAAAAAAGTACCTTGACTGAAAACAAAATTAGCTCTCGATAATGGCTAAAAGTATAGCCGAAAGCGCTCGAAAGTACAAAAGCTTTGGACGATTCTGATATAATTTGAGTTACGAAAACAAAAAATAAAAAAAAATAAAAAAAATTATATGAAAAACTTCATGATTATACCTTGTCTGTCATTTTTAACGAAATATATATATATATATATATGTACAATTATTCAGCCAATACAAGTCGCAAGATTCACTATCTTGGAAGCGTTAGACGGAAAGTGCGACACAGAGATCCGAAGGCGAATTGGCATGGCGAAGGAAGCATTCCAGGAGTTGAGTAAGGTATTAAGAAGCAGGACAATTTCACTAGAAACTAGGAAGAGAGTACTGGATTGCTACGTGCTGTCCGTTCTTCAATATGGCAGTGAATGCTGGACAATACCATCAAAGATGAAGGAAAACCTTGAAGCAACTGAAATCTGGTTCTACAGAAGGATGCTGCTAATATCATGGATCGAGCATGTGATCAATGATGAGGTCTTGGAAATGATGGAAACAAAAAGGAAATTAATACTGAGTATCAGGAAGAGACAGCTGAAGTTCATGGGACAAGCAATGAGGAAGAAGAGCCTGGAGAATCTGATAATAATAGGCCAGATAGAGAGAAAAGGAGACAGGGGAAAGCAACGGATAATATATTTGAAGTACCTAATCAGGTGGATGGCGAAACGAGGATTACGTGATGTAACAGGAGAAGGCGTGCTCAGTGCCACCAGGGATAGGGAAACGTGGAAAGCCATGTTCACCTACGTCCTGAAGGGACAGGGCACATAGAAGAAGAAATGAGTTTGTTGTAATGGTTGTCCAGGAAGGTGACAAGAGACGCATATTATAATTACATAGGGATATATAACAGTTGCTCATCGTCCTGAAGGGGTTAAGACTGAAGCAGAAAGAAGAAGCCTTCTCGGTGTCGTTCGATAAAGTCATGGAAAGAATCTGTACGAATAGGACTTCTTCTTCGCCGATGAAATAAGAAGGGTTTGAGTCGACTATGTATTATGGCGGTTCTTAGCAGTGATGACCTGAACTGAATATAGTCTCCGCCCTTAACATCTACCATGAACATAACAACAGGGTAACGAGAGTGTGGCATTGATTCGCCTCTGGGAAAAATCATTATCCCCAACGCTATGTAAACGCCTTTGATCTCCGCAGGTAAGACCAGGGTAGCTCTATCCCAATCGTGGCAGCAATGCATCATGTTCGGTCTGGTTTGGCTCTCGTTAATATAGATTATGGTAGGCGGAGTCGGGTATTTTCTAGAGTGGTTGGGTCTCAACCCCGATGCAATTCGAACAAATTCGTGAGGCTGATTTTTAATAGATCGTTCAAAGAATGCGTATTGAAAAGTTAGAGGGACTGACCCACTTTTTAAAAGTTGATCAAAGTTAACCTTTTATCGGAAAGTGTTTTGGTTGAGACAAGAAGCATTCATATATAGTGTTGAGTTGTGGGCGCCAAGATTGTTGCGTTTTCTGTAGTTTTACTGATAAAAGGTACTTTGACAAGCAGGGTTTTTATCACAGAGTCCTCGGAATGTGGGGGGGGGGCTAGATTGTTGATAGAGTTAGAGCAAAGAATTTGACACTTTAACTAAGCAGGTTCGTGCCGACTTCGAAGTTTCGTGAAGACAACGTAATAATGTCTTCACTCATCGAGGCTGGATTTATTTTCTGCTTCTATTTCTGTTTATCACTTTCTCTCACTCTCACATACACACATTCTCTCTCTCTCTCTCTCTCTATATATATATATATATATACATGTGTGTGTGTATATATATGTGCATGTGTGTATGTGTTTGTGTGTATATGTGTGCATATGTATGTATGTATGTATGTGTGTGTGTGCTATGTGTCTGGAATTCTTTCTAATATCCGCTATTCTTTGCGTTTTTTTTCTTTCCCTTTTAACGCATATTTCTCTCTCTTTTATTCATTAAATTATTCCTTATTTGTTATTATTTTTCTTGCACATTTAATTCTTCCCAAGTTTTCGTAAATTTCTCTGTCGGTCCATTATTGCCTTCCTTTTCTTTCTGTTTCTTTGTTTCCGGTATCATCTATTTCTCTCTTTCATGACGACGCCATTTAATTCTCCAAAAGCAGCCGACAAATCCGAGATTTTTTTTCCTTTATTCCTTCTTTTCATTTAACTTATTTTGGGTTGCTATTGAATTCTCTTGCCTCTTTCCTCTTTCATTCTCCAATCTCTCCCTTTTTAATGATTTGTTTATTTTGTTCTTTCATCGAAATCTTTACTTCATTTTTCCTATTCGCCATCTTTGTCGAAAAATCCTTCTGTTTCTCTTTCATTATACCCTGAAGTTTAACACAAACGAACCCAAACAGATATTTACATATATGACACTGCGTGTACTAACACACAGTAATAAACACTTTAACATAAGCGCAGACACGGAAAAAGAATATATATATATATATATATATATATATATATACATACAAACACACACACACAAACGTGTGTTCTTTTTTCCTCTTTTCCGACGCATGCGCACTTGTGTCTTAACCTCCGTACATAATAGTTTTATCTTTTTTCAATTATGTCTTGTTCTTATTGATCTTTACTTTCAATTTCCGTTCTGCTTCCGGTCCGAAAGAATTATAGTTTCGTTTGTTCATAGCTTTTTTTTTCTTCACTTCACAGTCGAAAGGATAAGAGATATCGCTGGCCAGAAACATAGCTAACGAAGTACCGCACCCATCAGATCCGAAACCCCCGGCCCCCTACCCCGCAAGTTCTGCCGGCGGACTCTGGTCTTTTGTTGTTGTGCTTCTCGACGGCCATTTTCCCTCTTGCAAACGTTCAGACTTACTTACGGTTCGTGGAATACAGATTTTGACGTGTACGCCGGGGTAGAGATACGGCCATCTTTCTTTAAGAATGTTAATACTCGACTACGCATTCACCTGACGCATTTGGAGGAACAAAAGCATAGATAGTTATATGGAAGAATATTTATGGGTAAGAACAGAGCACCACCCCTAAAGGTTTTTTTTATTTTTTACCAGAAGAATGATCCATGCTCCTGTTTTGACATTTAGAAAATTAAAGACAAAGACATACAATAAAATAGAAATCTGATTACTTTATTATATCCTTAATGTTTTTATGTATTACAGATACAGTATTCTGTATGTGACGCTCGCATATAGACATTCTTGGCTACATAACAACAAAAAAGCACGCGTTAATATCCAATTACAGAGGTGATATTCAACGTAGGCGGTAACGCCTCCTTCGGGGCGTTGTAATTTCTCAAGGAGGCAGCAACTGATGATAAGGAATAAGAAAAAAAGCTGTTATAAATTCAACAAGTTGATTTAACCTCTTAAAATCAGCTTAGATTATGAGGTTATGTAGGATAGATAACGGGTTGACACTGAAGTGGCTACGATTTTAGCGATCGGGGAAGCATCCTCTCGGGAGTCTGTTTTACAAAGATATATATCATCATCATCATTATCATCATCCTGCGGCCTCGGCCGAGATAGAACTCACTATACTCTTCCAGTATTCCCTATTTGTCATAGGTCTTGTAAAGTCTTCATTGGCGATAGATGTATGTCTATGTATCCTGTCTGGAAAGGTTAACTTACGAGATCGATTGTGAGATGATGGGTGCCTCCACAATACAAACGATGAAACAAGTTCATCTGTGGCACGTGCACAATGCCCAGCAAACTGGACACGTCTCTTTTGAACTAAGGTTGATACTCTTGGTAGGTCTCCATATATCATTTCTAGAGTTGGGTGGTTTCGCCATGAAAGATAAAGTACTCTTCTGAGAAGACGAGTATAGCATCCATCTAAACGGCGCTGTTTTGCTGAAAGAGTTCAAGTTTCAGATCCATAGAATAAGATTGGTTCAATAAGTGCGCGAAAAATTTTGAATTTTGATCTTGATATATATATATATATATATATAGTCATCCGCAGACAGATCTGTTTCGCTGTATCACAGCTCATCAGTACGGTTAGTCATCCGATTGCTTTTAACTTAGCATTGAAACCAGACTGAATTTGCGTCAGTCGGCGATTCTACCTCTGAGCTATGGGCGCTCGGTAGAAAGCGGTAGACTTTTAGCGTATGATGTATCATACGCCAATAGCCAGAGTGCTCTAATTCATTACTGAATGAGCGATGCGTAGATGCTAGAGTAGCTACTGTTTTTTTCAAAGTCTACCATTCTTCCAGAGGTGTGAGAGCGTAAATGTAATCCATAAAAATAATGAGTAATAATAGTAATTAGTTTAATAGGAGTAGACAGGTTCTCCTATCGTCCACGTCTCACTTCTCCCAGGATTTTAAAGAGGAGTAGTGGTTAATGCTCTGTTTCTTGTTTAGGATTTTATACCAGGTTCCTTCTAGAGTCTGTTTCAACTCCATACTTCTCATGGAAATGCGTTGTGTTACAAATTCTTGTGTTTATTTCAGTCACTACCTCGCAAATACTTTTGGGAAAGGTATTAATCCATCTCTTCATGATTTAGCTATTTTTTTAATCGTGTCACCCCAAGCAAGGCACTTTACTGCCACTGTTGTGCAGGGGGTTACATAGGAGATGTTATGACGAGTGAGAGGTTACATGGGGTGTCAGGAAGAGAGTAAGAGAGGGAAGAGATTACTAATGATGATGGGGTGGACGAGTTGGAATGTTATGAGGAGTGAGAGGTTGCAGGAGGTGTCAGGAAGAGGGTAGGAGAGGGAAGGAGAGGAAAGAGAATACTGATGAGAGTGAGGTGGATGTAGAAAAGCATGAGAGAGAAGATATAAGTTAGCCTGACAGGAGATGATTGACTTTACATTTAAATTTTTGGAGATTGCAACGGCAATCGTAAAAGCAAGTTTGCGGAAGAGAATTCCACAGGCGGGAAGTTCGAGAAAAGAACCTAGCAGAACCGATTGGGCTCTATACCCCGGGTAGGCAACCAGTCTACCACTGAAAGAAATAGTGACCTACTGGATCGAAAGAGACATGATCGCTCAAGTGTGTGTCACTTATGTATCTTAACTGATACATTGATACATGGGTTCTGTGGACTTTGTTGGCAGTCAGTCTACCACAGGAAGAAATGGCAATCTACTGCGGGAAAATTTAGTGTCTAGTCAGTCATGGATTGAAAGAGAATGATTGTCGTAGTCTTTATCCCCTATAGCACTTAATTGAGTGGCTTTTACTGAGTCGGTCTGCAAGATTATTTACTATGTATTCTTTATTTAAGACGTGCGTTGTCGTGCATTGGATCTCGGCTCGGAACTGGAACTGGAACTCGGCATCCCGATTTGTCGTTCCGAGTCGATATCCACTGCACCGCCACGTACATGCTAATATACAGAAAACATGTTTAAGAAGATTCAGCCAAAATAAAATTAGAATGTTTTGACACCCCGCTACTCTGACCTGGCCCCACAAGGGTGCAGAACACAGAACTTACACCAGACAGACACACATACACAATTACGGACACTTATTAACATCCGATATCCATTGATACATACAATAATTCTCACATACTTCCATACATATAGAATTATCAACGGTTTTGATGCACGGAACACGTATTTGACTAATGAAAACTGACCCAAACAAAATTCGAACAATATCAGCGTCTCTGTTTCATTGTTTTCTCTCAATTTCTGACGAAAGTTTAATAAAAGTGAAACGTGTTAGATTAATATACATTTTCTTTTTGTTTTCTATTTTATCATATATACATACATCAATTTCTAGACATCTACAACAACATTCCTGTCTACATTCACAATATAGAATAATAATGATCGATAACATTTCGACATCAAGAAAACAACAAAAGCAAACTGCAGATTATCGAGGTAATAATCATTAAAAAATTTAAGCTGTCAATTAATAGAATCAGCTATGAAAACTGTAGTAATTTTCTAATCTTTTTTTTAAAAAATACAGTTTTTTCATGCTTTAACACGTGCGTGACCATAACATTAAAACATATAAAAAAATCCATTTGGCATGATTTTCACGTTCTAATCAACGCTAGCAATTTGTCAACCGTTATATTTGAAGCAGAGAAAAAAATTATACTAATTTTTAGCAACACAGTTTTACGTTAATTTTTGTTACCATAATTTACAACATTGAAGATGATCTCGGAAAGAGATTGAAAGTACTTGGGTTCATTGAGAAATTAATGATAATAACAACTGTCAACGTTACAGTTCATTTCTGACATCTTTCAGTTATAATACGCGAAAGATTTCCCGTGAGTATGAACGAATCTTATTAAAAATAAGCAGACACAACGTTTGTAATTCTTTTTATCTGACATGGCTAAAAGAAAATTTTCTACCTAAATACACATTTGTGTGTGTGCGTGTCTGTGTTTAGCGGGTATATGTGAGAAATTAGAATATATGCACAACCTTCTTCTTATTTGCCGTGTCCTTTCAGAAGGTAGGCGATCATGGATTTCCACATGCCTCTATTCCTTGTCACTCTTAACAGTTTATCTGACCTGGTACGTAACGCTGAATTTGCTAGGAAATCTAATGTTATATATAGAATGACTAAAATCTACCTTAAAAATGCTTATACGCTCTTAAATGACAATAAACCTCACTTTGTTGAGAAATTTTAAACTAGATTAATTTACCCCTCAAAAATTGAATTATGGCTTAGTTCTAAAAATATTATCAAATATATAATTAACACTATCCAAAGATTCATCTGATACTATTAAAGGGCTTAATAACATTAAAAATAAACATAGGTGTATCTTCATTCAATTCGACATTATAGATTTCTACCCTTCTATTTCTCATGATCTACTGTTGAATAGTCTGAACTTTGCTAAACAATATATAGACATTACTAAAAAAAGATTATAAAACTATCTCAGCATCTAGAATATTGGTATTATCCAATAATAAGTCTACTTAGATAATTTTGATGTCGGTATGGGTATGTTTGATTCCTCTCAAATTGCAGATTTAGTAAGCATCTATATTTTTAGTAAGATAGTTGAACCAGAAAAATTGGATTGAATAGAGATGATGGGTTTATTATCATACTTAATAGTAATAACATTTTATCCTTTAAAATCTAAAAGCAGAATATTTAATGATAATAAAATAAAGCTCTAAAATAATGTGTTTTAAAGGAGTTATTCTATAAACCTCACCCAATGAAACTGGTATCAATAAGTCTGCAAATAGGAAAAGAAAAGTTTTATGGTTCGTCTCAATTTTTCGTCAATAATCTAACATTAATATTGGTTAATATTTCCTTAAATTTATCGATAAACGTTTCACATTAACAACCCAAAAAGTAAAATCTTTAATAGAAAAACATTTAAAATTAGTTATTCCTGTACTAGCAATATCAACAGCATCATTAATTCTCATAATAAAATAATTGACAATTTATATAATAATTACCGAATAAATATAAATCTCTTCTGTAATTGTAGAATGAAGGATAACTGTTCAGTTAGAGGCATATGCTTGTCTGAAACAGTGATGTACCAAGTTACTATTTTTCCTAAAGAATACGATAACGAGAGAAAAGTACATTCTGAAATTTCTGACGGATCTTGGAAACACAGATTTATAATCAGAAATGTCCCTTTGTCTAGGCCCCACCTTAAATCCTAGACAGCTCTATGTAAATATTTCTGAGTATTAAAAGATAGAGGACTCTCTCCACAGATCAAATGGAAGATAGTTGAAAAATTCCAATATATATATATATATATATATATATATATATATAGTCATCCACAGACAGATTCATTTCGCTGAATCACAGCTCATCCGTACGTTTAGATATCCGATTGCTTTTAGCAAGGATTGAAATCTGACCGTGTGTGATATACCATGTAAACACACACCAGTATCTTAAAGGTGTTCTAATTCATTACTGAATGAACGATGTGTAGATGCTAGAGTAGCTAGTGTTTTTTCAAAGTCTACCATTCTTCCAGAGTGCTCAATGAGGGTCTGAGTGCTTAAATATGAAATTCTGAAGATGAGAATCTGATCTCGAAATAATAATGAATAAATAGGCAATACCCAAAACCTTCATTACCTTCATTTATTTAACGAAACGTATGGTGATAGTCTCCAAATGCCTACCCATACACCATATATATATATAACGTCCTTGTAACCTCTCTGAAGATGACTTATGTTAGCCGAAAGCTTCGAACCAACTTAATAAAAAAATTATCCAAATGTTGAAGAATTTTTGTCTTTATTTTCACCCGAAATTAAAGCCAAAATACGATGTTTAGAATGGCTTATGATTAAACATAATAGACATTCATCGCCTCTTATATTTAACAGTGTATGTTTAGAAAATTATCTGATGCCTCGATACACTATATATATATATATATATATATATATATATATATATATATATAATGTAATGAATAAGTAATGAATATGTATACACCTTGGTTCCCCCTCACTGGAATGTGATTGGCAGGTGTCAGCCATAAATGCAGACGAAGACAAGTGCGCCTAGAGAGTGATAGAGATCTACAGATCTTCCACTAAAGATCCAGAGATGTATTGGCTTATCACTATTGACTACACCTACGTCTCAGGATACTGCATACGACGATTACGTCTACGTATTAAATTAACCTACCCGGTTATTTTTTTCTTTAAACACGTAACAACCTCGTATTGATATATATCGCTTTCCGCGACATATCAATATAAGTATTGCAGATATTCCCTTTTGATTGTGTCCTCTTCTATACCCATTTATAATTTTGCCAACGTAACCCTTGACAAGTGTTGGCTGAAAGGTTCCTCGGGTTTAGGTTAAAATGACGACCACTCTCTTTAAGGATATCAATATAAATGGAATTTATTTTTCCAATCAAGTAGCAGGGGCCTAACTTGAATTACACTGTGTGACATGATTTCTGCCATTCCTAACCATTGTGATTTCCTATTTGCCTCCTACGAAAAGTATGCAAAATAGCTAATATTGTTTTTAAAATTTACTTTTGTAACCAGAAAAATGGTATTTCTGAAATTTGCCTATTCATATTGGGAAAACTGATGAATGAAAATATTCTCGTTCAGGCAAATTATAAACAAAACAACATATGATCCAAAGGCAGCATTTATTTGTTTTAGGATTACACAAGAGAAACTACAAAAAATTTAGAAGCGATTAGTTTTACACGATTTTAGCTTATACTGTAAATTACTATCATAAAAGATGTGCGTTGTGGTGCAGTGGATAACGACTCGGAACGAGAGATCGAGGTGCCGAGTTCGAATTCTGGTTGAATTCCTTGCATTCACTTACGCACAAATACCCTTGGGAAAGGTATTAATCCGTCTCTTCTCTCCAGTTATCGGTTAAATAATAAAACAGATTAGGTTCTATAGCCTTGGCTGGCAACCAGTCCACCGCAGAAAGCAATGGCAATTCGCAGCGGGATAAACTTCTGCCCAGTCAGTCATGTTTTTCAAAAGCGTGTATCACTTATGGCACTTGACTGACTGATATCTTGGTAGAAGTACTCGCCTTGATCCTCTGAATATACTCCCCACCAGTGTTTTCTTTGAATTTGACAAGATGAGCGTCAAGAATATAGACTTTGATGGTCATCCGGCAACCTATTTTGCCGTAGATCTTAGCCAGGTTTCTTGTGATTCACCAGAAAGACCCGGACCCCTGCAGAAAAAAGCCCCGAACCAAGTTGTTTTTCTGGCGTAGTGATCTTCTCAATTATCTATCTATCTATCTATGTCTTTGTTTCTTTCTCTCTCTTTTTTCTCGGTCTGTTATTATCTATCTATCTATCTATCTATCTATCTATCTATCTATCTATCTATCTCAATCTGTTCATTATCTATCTATCTCAATCTGTTCATTATCTATCTATCTATCTATCTCAATCTGTTCATTATCTATCTATCTATCTATCTATCTATCTATCTCATCTGTTCAATTCTTTCTTATCTATCTATCTATCTATCTATCTATCTATCTATCTATCTATCTATGTGAGTCGTTTCCTATCTATCTATCTATCTATCTATCTATCTATCTATCTATCTCACTCAATCTGTTCATATCTATCTATCTATCTATCTATCTATCTATCTATCTATCTATCTATCTATCTATTCAAGCATATCTCTGAGTCGTCGAACTTTCTAACAATCCTGCCTAATTGCTGAAAACAAGGAGATAACGGGTGAGATTTTAGGGTATCATCAACGTGGAATCCATTCTCATTGAACAAGCCAAAATGGACCCCACTAAAATCTCTCTTTCTCTATCATTCACTTTCTTAACAGAAACCACGGCAGTTCTATTTCTCACAATTTAGAGAAGTTCAAAAATATAACGAATACCATGATGTCTAACAACTACAAAAAATAGACTTGAAATAAAATAGATGTAAAACAAGATGGAAGTAAAAATATCCTTTAATTAAAGTGATTGTGAATTTACAGCAGAGTTTTACGAGAACTTGATGTCTTCCGAGCAAATTAAGGAAAACCAACAATTTTATTGATTCCACTGTTGACGATTGAATCCAAGGTGCGAGTCGGGGAGTTACGGGTTGCTTTAGGGAGAGAGAAAAAGAGGGGAAGTGACGGAAGCAAATGTGAATTTTGCGAATTAATTGCTTACAGCAGCAAATGAATAGGCGGAAAGTGTCGTTCTCTTGAAATTTGAATCAATTCAAAACTTCTTCACATGTTTACATCAACCAGCCACACACACACCCCTACCCCCCGCACACACACACACACACACACACACACATATATATATATATATATATATATTGATTGTTTAATTACTTAGTTTTGGTCACAATAAAATTAGACCAGTACACATTTCTATTAAAAAGTGTTCAATACAATTATATTGTAGAACTTTTGAATATTTTTCATTTGTACACGATTTATTATATGCCCTAGGTTTTTGCAAATCGACTGAAGACACCACATGGTAGAAACCTAGGTCGCGTAATAGCACGCACACACACACACACACACACACACACACACACACACACACACACACACACACACATATATATATATATATATATATTGATTGTTTAATTACTTAGTTTTGGTCACAATAAAATTAGACCAGTACACATTTGTATTAAAAAGTGTTCAATACAATTATATTGTAGAACTTTTGAATATTCTTCATTTGTACACGATTTATTATATGCCCTTGGTTTTTGCAAATCGACTGAAGACACCACATGGTAGAAACCTAGGTCGCGTAATAACACACACGCACACACACACACACACACACGCACACACACACACACACATATATATATATATATATATATAATGTGTTTTAATTTAACGTCCTTCTCTTTTATTCAAATCCGCCGATTTTATAAAATAAATTTACTCTTTAGTAGTTTAAGATATGTTAGTGTAATTTTGGTAAAAATATGTTAAAACGAGATGTCAGTGTTATTTGAATTCTTACTTAATTTAGACCTAAATAATCCATTCTCTAATCAGTTTCTTCATGTTAAGATGAAATTCATCAAAAAATTCGCCGTGGTTTTTTCTTACCCAAATACTTTCGATTCCATTCAATTTGGCTAATTTTCTGTCAGCTCCCTTATATTGGCGCGGTTGATTTGTAGAAAATTCCATGGCTTCAACGGATAAATTTAAAATGTTCAAATAGTCATAACAGCTCGTGTTTACGAGTGAGTTTTGAAAATCACCATCACAACGGAATGCAGATTATATCACAGTTATATAAAACGTATGTGTTTGTAAATCACCAATGAAGATAAGATTGAACGTACTTGGATAGAGAAATCGACAGCGTCTCTTTTGATAAATTTCATCTTAACACCAATAAACTGATTAGAAAAATAGAAATGATCAGTATTTAAATAAATATACATAATATGTCTTTTTTATTCAAAGAAATATGTTTGAATGAAGACATTCTGATTATATATATATTTATAATGCTAATACTAATAATTGTTATAATATATTTCAGTTTGTCTCGAAAAACCCACCGAGAACAAACTCAGAGGGGAAAAAGGGGAAGTAAAAAAAAGAAACAAACGAAGTACTTGAACATACGTCAAATAGTCGTAGGAAAGAAAAAAAAACCCGAAACGAGAACCCTAACACTTAAAGCGCTCAATACAATAGTAGAGCAACAAAGAAAGAATAAATCTACGTAAGAGCCAACAGACCTACCTAGGTTTCATTCTACAGCTCGTCAGGGTAAGTTGACTTAACCTGACGAGCCGTAGGGTGAAACCTAGGTAGGTCTGTTGGCTCTTACTAAGATCTATTCTTTATATATATATATATATATATATATATATATATATATATATATATATATTGCGCATCCTTCATTCAGTAATGCATTTGAATACTCTCGGCCACTGTCGTGTGTTTCAATCAGTTAAGTGCCATAAGGGATACACGCTTTTGGCGATCATGTCTCGAAAGTGACATGACTGACTGGGCAGAAGATTATTCCGCAGTAGGTTGCTATTATTTTCTGCGGTAGACTGGTTACCAGCCAAGGCTATAGAACCCAATCTCTCCTGTTATTTAACCAATAACCGGAAGAGAGAGACTGATTAATACCTATCCTTAAGAGTTTTGCGTGCAAGTGAATGCAAAGAATTCAACTGGGATTTGAACTACCACTACTGAGAGCCTATAGCTCTGAGGTAGAATCGCCGACTGCTGTCAGTTCGAACGGGTTTCAATCCTGTCTATATATAATCTGATGCCAAACCGTACCGATGATCTCTATGCTGATGACTGTATATATTTTCGGAGTAGTACAAACAAATCTATTCAACTTGTACAGCGAGACTATTCTGTGGACACTAGATGTTATGCCAGAATTCGTCATCGGAGGCCACAATTTAAACAAGGTACGCAGATGATACAGTGCTGAGAGCAGACACAGAAAAGAACTCAAGACCTCCCACAGAAGGTAGCTGAAGAGAGTGACAAGAAAGGACGACAAATAAACTGCAAGAAAACCCTATGCATGTTCATCAGCAAAAAGGGCAACCCAAAATGCCAAATACCAGTTGGGGAGACTAAAATCAAGCAGCTACAAAAATTTTAATACGTGGGAAGTGTTCTAACAGAAGACGGAAAGTGCGACACAGTGATCCGAAGGCGAATTGGCATGGCGAAGGACGCATTCCAGAAGCTGAGTAGAGTATTAAGAGACAGGAAATTTTCGCTAGGAACAAAGAAGAGAGTACTGTATTGCTATGTCATGTCAGTTATTCAATATTGCAGTGAATGCTGGACAATCTCAAAGAAAATGAAGAAACTTGAAGCAATTGAAATGGGGTTCTACTGAAGGATGCTCCGGATATCATGGATCGAACACGTGAGCAATGATAAAGTTTTGGAACGGATGGAGACTAAAAGGAAATTAATACTGAGCATCAGGAAGAGACAGCTAAAGTTCCTGGGACATGCAATGAGGAAGGAGGGATTAGAGAACCTGATACTAACAGGCCAGCTAGAGGGAAGGAGAGACAGGGGAAAGTAGAGAATAACATATTTGAAGGGCCTGAGCAAGTGAATGACAGAACGGTGGTTGCGTTTTGTAACGGGAGAAAGCTTATTAAGAGCCACCAGAGATAAGTAGACGTGGAAAGCCATGATCGCCTACGTCCTAAAACGAAAAGGGACATAGGAGAATAGACAGTAAATGTGTTAATGGTAATATACTGTTGGTAGTAATTTACTTTTTTTGAAGAGTGCTCGATACTTAGGAGAGCAATATTTATAGTCATATTTGTATTATAAATGTTTATAATAAAAACATAGTTGACTGCAACACAAGAGCTGTCATGTTTCTGTATTACTTGTTAGTACCACATAAGACAGAGGAATATTTTTCTATTAGGAATTGTTATATATAGAAATTTTTAAAATTTAGAAACAACGCAATTGTTACCATATTCAGTCATTTAAGCATGGTTTGTAGAATTCAAAGAGTCGGACTAGGTTAACATAAGTAAGTCAATGATGTCTAAAAAACCCACAGACACCCATTAATCAACCATCTTCATTACTCACACCACTTTCTTCAAAAACCTAACGGTCAATCCACAAGACTTATTACCTTATCACTAAGCCCCTCCAACATCCCACACACAACTGACCAAATATGAGAAAAAAGGTTTTCCATTCCTGTCCACACCGCCTGATGAGATATTGTAGTTTCAATATCGAAACAAATGTACAATTGTAGTGGATATATAAAAAAAATCTGTACAAGTTCTAAAATATAATTTATAATATATATATATATATATATATATATATATATATATATATATATATATATATATAATGGTTAAAATGACGGAGTGGCCTCTTTCTTTAAAAGTTATCCATTTGTCTGTAAAGGTTCGATATGTGTACTTTAATATGAATGGATTCTAGCACACGGAAATGATATTCAGCCCTTTTTATTTTATTCGTGAATAATCTTTAACAAATAAATTAATTTTTTAAATTTTTGGCAAGCAGGTTTTTTGTTATAAAGTGCTCGATATCGAGATAGAGACAGAGCGGTAATTGTATTAATGTGGCAAAGTTTGATTTTTTGGGCAGAGTCATGCTGACTTAGAAGTTCCGTGAAGGCATTATTGTGATCTTCATCCTCAGGGCCTTTTCATCGTTTGGTGTTGCTTTCAGGCCTTTTTTTTTTTTTTTTTTTAATCATCTCACCCCAAGCAAGGCATTCCACTGCCACTATTGCGCATGGGGCTACATAGGGGAAGGTAAAGAGAAGTAGTGGATAGACATAGGGAATGTCAGGAGAAAGGTGACAGATGAGTAAGGATAGCGAGGATGAGGGTCGGGCAGATGGGAAGAGTGTTTGATAGAATGGGAGCAGGTTAGTTTGTTAGGAGGTGTGTATTGACCTTACATTTAAACTCCTGGAGATTGTAGCCGTCGGGGAAGCAATCGTTTGGAAGAGAATTCCACAGTCGGGAAGTGCGAGGAAAGAAACTGTTGGAGTAGAAGTTACGGCTGCATTTTATCGGTTTCACTGTAAAAGGGTGGGATCTAGTTGCTAATCTAGTATCTCGTGCAAATTCGTATTTTTCTTATATAAGCTTGGTGTAATTGTTTATCTTTGTATGAGAGTGGTTCTACAGCTGATTAATTGTTTTTTTTTAATTACTTTTGTTGTATTAACCTCTTTTTAGTATGCTGTAGTGTTTGTCAGTGGTTAATTGAGTTTTATTATGTTAAATTCTTTTTAGCGCGCTTAGGTGTATGTCTGTCGAATTCGTTTCATTCACTTACGGACAAATACCTTTGGTAATCCATTTCTACTTCCTGCCAATATGGATTAAATAGCAGGACAGATTGGGTTCTATAGCGTTGGTAGGCAAACGGTCTACCGCAGAAAGTAAGGACAAATAACCGCAGGAAAATCTTAGTCATCCATGTCTCTTTCGAGATATGATCGCCCAAGAGTGTTATACATATGGCACTTAACTGACTGATTGAGGAGATTATTTCCATTCAAATGGAATTCAAATTTCAGTTTCCCGTTTATAATTATTGTTTTGTATGTCTGAATTTTTCCCCAACGAACCTTTATAAAGAAATGATGAACGATAAAAATCATAATAAATACGTGTTAAATAGCAGGACAGATTGCGTTCTGTAACCATGTTTGTCAGCCAGTCTACTGCACAAAGTAATGGCAACCTAGTCTTCAAAATAGTCTTATCTATTCACAGAGACGCTCTTTATCTAAGACGCACGTGTTATATGTGCGCATGTGTGCATGCGTTTGTGCGTGCGTGTGTGTATTCGTGTTTATGTCTATGTATGTGTGAGAATGTGTGTGCATATGTGTGTATATATCATTGTGTTTTTGGTATGTGTTTGTGTATCTGTGTTTGTGTGTTTGTGCTTGCATTCATCTTTTTCCTTTCCCTTTTCCGGCGCAATGGCCTTGAATAAGTCTTGTTTCTTTTTATACTCGTTGAAGTATTTTGTAATTTATTCGTGAATTATTTGTTAACAACTATGTTTTTTTTTATCGTGTTATCGACTGTACCTCCCCCTTTTCCAGTCCGTTTTCATAATACAAGAACGTATTCTTCTGTTTATTTATTTATTTATTTTGCCAACGGCACCCACCTGTGGGTATCGGCTCGGAACAAGAAATCGGGAAGCCGCGTTCGAATTACATTTGAACTCCTTCGATTTACTTCCGTGCAAATAACCTTGGAGAAGGTATTAATCCGTCTCTTACCTTCAGTTATAGGTAAAATAACAGGACAGATTGGATTCTATAGCCTTGGCTACCAACCAGTCTAGAACAGAAAATAATGCCAACCTACTGTGGGATAATTTTCTGCCCAATCAGTCATGTCTCTTTCAAGACATGTTCTACCAAGAGAATATCAAGTATGGCACTCAACTAACTGATTCTTTTATTCATATTTTTTTCTTCAAAAATGTAGTTGGTTTACCTGTCGGCCGGTTTACACTCCTCTCCAGTCTTTTGAAAATGAGTAGAACTGTATCCTGTTTAGGATAGATTTCCGGTTCATTCTAAATCCCTTGCATTCACTTGCGCGCAAATACTTTTGGGAAAAGTTTTAATCCATCTTTTCCCTCCAGTTATAGATTAAATAACCGTACAGATTGGGTTTTATAGGCTTGGCGAGCAACCGATCTATCGCAGAAAGTAATGGCAACCTAGTGCAGGATAATGTTCTGCCCAGTCAGTCATGTCTCTTTTGAGACATGATCACTCAAGCGTGTATCACGTATGACACTTAAGTGACTGACCCTCTGATTAAGTTTTGCCAAAAAAAGATTTTCAGCGATTATGTTAAAATTTTTCCCTCTTTTAAAATTTATGTTTAAGTTTTCTGGATCACGTCTTTTTTCATATATATATATAATTGATGTATAATTATATCATGTATTATATATATATACACTACCGGCCATAATTATTAGGCCACTCCAGTTTTAAAACAAATGATATTTTTCATACTATTTTTAGTATTTATTGCCAAGTGAATAATTGTAAATGAAAATAGAATAATTCTTTTGTTATTATTATTTCACAAAATTTTACAAGGCAAAGAAGCAAAGATGAACTCGTCCGAATTTGCCTAGTTTTTTTAATTTTTTCATTGATGAAACTGCAATATAGGTAATTATTTAATATCCATGAATTCATTTGACGCACATGTTGTTGTCCAATATTAACAAAAGAACCATTCTATTTTGAATTTTAATTATTTACTTGGCAATAAATACTAAAAAATAGTATGAAATACATCGTATTTAAAAAATAACACTAGTGTGGCCTAATAATTATGGCCGGTAGTGTGTGCATATATATATATATATATATATATATAACTAATGTGGAAAAACTTGTCATTTAGCTGAGCGGTATCATTTCAGTTATGCCAACTTCGAAGTTTTGTGACGTCATTATCGTCATTTGTTACCTATTCATAACTATCTTCTTTTTCATTTTTGACCCTGAAGAGTGAAATCATGACAATAATGACATCACAAAACTTCGAAGTCGTCATAATCGAAATAACACCGCTCAGCTGAGTGACAAGTTTTTACACATTAATTCTATTAACGCTCCAGTCTTACCTTCGATATCGAGCACTTAATGACCAAAAAATTGCTTGCCTAAAATGCCCTTTCACTGGAAAACTACTGAAAGCAATTTTGCCACTAATTTAACTATATATATAGGTTAGTTATTTACTGAGTTTGCTCTACTTGCGTATTGAGCACTTTTTGTTTTAGGTTACTTGTCTCGGGTTTTTTTCTTTGGGCTACGTACTTTGACTGATGTTCAAGTGTTCCGCTCGTTCTTTTTTATTACCATTTGTTCCTTCCGCTTATGTATTAAAAGGGTATTTTGAAACGAGTATAACGACAAGTTTACATATATATATATGTGAAAAGTGTATGTATATAATTATAAATATCAATATATATATATATAAATATGTAATTTGTTATATATATGAATATATATATATATCTATATGAGTACACACACACACACACACACACACACACACACATATATATATATATATATATATACACGTAATTCACGGAAATATTGGATTTATTATACAATGAAATACAAAAGAAACTTGAATCTCATAAACAAGTCACCCAGAAAAAGCTAAACAAATTATGTAAAGGAAAAATATTTTTACCAAACATCAGTGACAAGTTCGTTAACCTATCGGATTACCAACTCACTCCAGATGAAATAGAATTCCTTAACCTCAGACCAAATTTTCATGTCGCACAGAAACCTAATACAATTTTTAAACAAATGCAAATTGAAGCTTTATACCAACAAACATTTCAACTCGAACAAGACAACCATATTCCTACACAGGTAGGCTTAAAGACATACTTAAAGGTGAATATTACCATAAAAATCTAATTGACATTATCAACACACCTCTAATATGATGGCCTATGTGAGCCGAAAGCTTAGAACCATCATAATAAAAAAAATATCCGAGTTTTGGACAGATTTTGTCTTTATATTCTCCTGAAATTGAGGCCAAGATGCGATGTTTGGTGCGGCTCATGATTAAACGTAATGGGCATTCACTTTCTGTTATATTTAACAGTATATGTTTAGAAAAAATATATATATACATGTGGTAAATAGTGCGATTGAATGTTTGTCATCCTGCTCATTCGAGAAATTTTAAAGAAGAAAGTCGAATCATTGACAGGGATCGAACATGCACCCCACTTTGTATGACTGTTTTTCTTCAAAAGTGAACCAGCTACGATCTCTGCCAGAGAGCCTATTTACTGTTTTAATATTTCTAGAATGGGCAGACCGATAGATACAATACACAATGTTTAAAAAGAGGAGCGTCTATTTCAAATACGATTATCCAGTAATAGCAGGCACAAACACACGCGCGTGCGCACCCCCTATATATATATATATATATATATATATATATATATATATATATATGTATAAAAGTAGATATTCTGTTTATAATCAAACCGTATTATATATTTATTTCTACCGGCCTGATTATTTACGATAAATTTTGTTACGAAAATTCCTGACGAATGACACATATTTTTGTAACAGATATTTATCGCAAATAATCGGGTTGGTAGAAATAAATATATAATACTATTTGATTATAAACATAATATCTACTTAAATACGAGCATCCATTAAAAATAATATTCACCTAAATCATTTCGAATTGTCGGTTTGTTTATAACCATTTCGTTATACCTCGTTAATTTCCGTAATATATATATATATATATATATATATATATATATATATATTACGGAAATTAATATATATATATATATATATATATATATATAGATAGATAGATAGATAGATAGATAGATAGATAGATAGAATCTTGCCGAATGACACACATTTTCGTAACAAAAGTTTATCGTAAATAATCAGGCCGGTAGATATATATATATATATATATATTTGGGTAACAATATCAAGTACTGCCAAGAAGGAAAATTGAGTTAATTTTTATTTTGTTTTTTCCAGCATCCTTACATTTTACCTTTTTATGGGTTGCTCCCACAAAAAGTAAAAAAGTTTTACATAATTTTTATTGTCCCAAGCACTGTCATTCACTTCTATAGACATTATAAAGGGTGTTTTCTCTCTGGTGTTGTTATTTTTGTTCGTCTTTTGACTGTTACGTTGTAATTTATTTTTGTGTTGTTTGGATAAGAAGCCTTCATTCCAAACACTCAACTGTTGCTCGCGACTGGAAATGCGTAAGGATCTTTCCATTTTTAAAAGCATTTAACACTTCATTTCCACTGTTAAATGCTAAAGAAATATTTGATATGTAGAACCTCTCCGATTGTGAGAATGTTTCTGATTATGTGATTTCTGTAGCGTCTAGTGTTTTGACCATGAATTTTTCTTAAAATTTCTTGTAAATTATTCTTTATAGTATTTTAGTTTGATAAGTGACACGTGAAACGTCTTTTCAAGGAGGTGGTAGTATATCCAATATAGGTAATTGATTCGTGACAAGAAACTAATTAATACACTATATTAGCCATTGCTAGTTTAGATTTCAGGAGGTTATGTTGATTAGTGACTGTTCTGGAGAGATACTGTTGTAGAGGAATATCCTGGTCCTACCCCGCAATGGGTATGGCCCGGGTCATAAAAGACTGCGACTGGAATCAAACAGTAGGAAAGTGTTAGAAGAGGAAAGCGAGTGAGTGAGGGAGTGAGCTACTGACTCTACGTCATTACATGGGAGTGACGGAAGCTGTCTTCTCACGACGGACGCATACGTCCTATACAAAGACAGTGCCTTCATAAGTGTTATTCGTGTACATGTATTTGGTTTATTGTACTAACGTATAATAAATCTCTATTTATATATACTCAGTGTTAAGAGTATTTTTTGCACTATTCTTTTCTCTGTTTATCCCCCCTCCGGGATACAACGGTGACAAAAAGGTACGTTGTATTCCATTATCTGGAATATATTATAAATTGTACATGTTTTTCGGGAATTATGACAGAAATATAGCGTTTAATAATTGTCCTTAAGAGCGAATTCATCCGCTTTATAATTATTGTGAATTTGGTTTTAATAAAATGTCGATGTTTTGTTGTGTGGTATTTCTTGAAAGAAAAAATTTGTTTATCAATAACTAGCAGTATAGCCCGGCGTTGCTCGGGTGTAATGAAAGCTTTAAAACTAATCCATGGTCCTGAGGCTCAGACTTTTTGGACGTTGGCACGAAAGACTAAAAAGCAATAGTAGACTGAAAGAAAAATGAATGGATGTAAGTCAAATTTTGATTTCCTGGTATAGATATCAAATAAGTTTTTTCGTCGTAAACTGAATTTTGAGGCCAAATATGTCCTCTGAGTAAATGGTATCATGGCTGAGACTAAGAACTACAGTTATACCTACTTAAAGCCAAACCCGAAGCAAAAACTAAAATAAAAGAGCTGAAAAAATACAGACATACAGGCAGATAAACAGACACACACACAAACATCTTGCCTTATATATATATATATTATCGATTTTCTGCACTATTATAAGAACTGCAATCTTGTAACTTTTGAATATCGTTTCTAATGTCTTTGTCTATGAGTGTATCAAATTTGATTAAAATCAGACCACTCCTTCTATAACCCGATTTTTTCGATTATCGATTTTCGATATTTATCGGGGGTACCTCGACACAAAACCTAGCTAAGAACACTCGCAGACGCTTATATTACAACTGTGTAAATTTTCAAGAAAATCGGTTCAGCCGTTTCGGAGTCTATAGGTAACGGACACACACACACGCACATACACACACAGACAAAGTTCCATTTATAAAATAAGTTTAGATATAGTTGAGAAAAATATTGTTGACTAATGTGGTTTATATGTGTTTTTAGTTTGCTCATAAATATTCTATGGGTAGAGGAATTTTGGTGTGCTCTATTTAAGAAGTTCGTTTTCACTGTTATTTGGTATCTTTCTGGACAGTGGTTTAAAAGACACAAGTTCGTACTTGTCCTTTTTTGTTTTTCATAAAAGTATTGGAATTTGAACTCGGGGAGCCGAGTTCAAATTCCAGTTGAATTCAGTGCATTCACTTACGCGCAAATACCCTTGGGAAAGGTATTAATCCGTCTCTTCCTTACAGTTATGGTTTAAATAACAGCACAGATTGCGTTTTATAGCCTTGGCTGGCAACCAATCTACCGCAGAAAGCAATGGCAACCTACTGCCGGATAATCTGCCCAGTCACTCATGTCTCGAAAGAGACATGATCACCCAAGCGTGTTTCTCGTATGGCACTTGACTGACAGAAGTGGTAAATATTATTTATTTTATTTCTATGTTAACATCAAGGAATTGGTTTTTCATTAACTATGATTTTGTGGAGTTGTAGCGAAATCTTCTTCGCCAAGTTGATGTTGTTTTTGTGGTCTGTTTGGACTCGGAAGTAAGACACGGAAACAAGAAGATAGCTGAAAATAGTGTATTAGAATAACAGAACACTATATACAATAATAAGTGTTAGTATTCAGCAAAATGGAAATGTAAGTCCGAAGAGTATATTTACGCTGCGTCTTGATTCTCATTAAACTGTGTCCTGACTGTCTTACAGCTGTGTCTCAGCTGCGTCTCCGGAAGTCATTCCGGTTATTATTTATAGCAGGAGGAAGAGTCCATTCCACGTAGAAGGGCACTATAACACACGTTCATATATAACTTTTAGCGTTAATTTTTTTTTCAAAAATTGATTTATAATTCGACCTTATTTTTATCGAAAAAAAAATGTCAAAATATCTTGTATAGATTTGTAGTTTCTCAGTCAGTTTTAAACATTTTCTACTAGATATATATATATATATATAATCGGTTTCACCTGTGTAAGGTATAAAAGCCAGTAAGACAAAAAAGGGTTACTGGCTTTGGAGTAATTTGGAAGAGAAACATTAATAAGAGCCGGAAGAGAAAGGAGGAATCAGAAGTAGATTAGAGAACGACTGACGTTACATATAATGTTTTGCAGATTAATGTTGGCTGGAAAGCATGGAGTCAGAAGGGATTTCTACAAGCATGAAAAAATCTGTTAGTATAGATCTTATGGCTACATCTAGGCTGTTCAACTGCAAATTGATAAGACCTCAACGCCATTCTAGTACTGCGCTTAAATTAAAAAAGTTTAAGTACCATCACGAAGAGCATTATCCGAAAAATCATGAAAGAATAGAGTATACACAGAGAAGCGAATTAGTGATTTTCTATGTGCAGGATTGGCACAAGGCCGAAAGTATGGGTCACTTCGTGAGGATCGAAATCGTTACTAATTATTAAAGTGAGACATGTTTGTTAACCAATACAGCACGTTGAGGTTCCCTAACGAGGGTAGGGGAAATTTTACGGTGGTAGTAAAGTGACATGAAACCGAGAAGCTAGATCAACCCCCCACCAAATATTCAAAATGGCAATAGAGGCAGTGTTTACTTTACTGCGAACAAGATTAATCGTTAAAATTAGGAAATATTAGTCTTTATTGCTTTAAGTAGAAAATGCAGTCAGTTAACTGCCATACGTGATAAACACTTTGGCGATCATGTCTCGAAAGGGATATGACTAACTGGGCAGAAGATTTCCCCACAGTAGCTTGCTATTACTTTACTGCTTGCCAACCAAGTCTAGTGAACCAAATCTGTCATGCTATTTAACCCATAGCTGGAGGAGGAAAGAGACTGATTAATACATTTCTTAAGGTAATTTGCGCGCAAGTGAATGCATTGAATTAAACTGGTATTCAAACTCGATTCTTCAATGTCCCTTGATACAGAACGTACATCCACGCAAAGAATTAACGATCTAAATTTTAATGGTAATTAAATGAATAGATCTGAAAAAATAAAATTCTAAAAATTTATAAGTCTAAAATTTTTGGAGACACCATGTATATTCTTCTTCTTCTTCTTGTTCTTCTTCTTATTTTATGTGCCTTGTATGTTGGCGATCATGGCTTTCCATGTCTCTCTATTTCTGGTGGCTCTTAGCACCCTTTCTCCTGTTACACCATGCAACCCTCGTTCCGTCATCCACCTGTTCAGGTCCTTCAAATATGTTATCCGCTGCTTTCCCCTGTCTCTTTTTCCATCTATCTAGCCTGTTAGTATTAGGTTCTCCAAGCCCTTCTTCCTCATTGCATGTCCCAGGAACTTTAGTTGTCTCTTCCTGGTGCTCAGTATTAATTTCCTTTTCGTTTCCATCCTTTCCCAAACCTCATTGAGATATTGCGCTTAAAACCTGACTGTTTCGTAAACATGTCAAGCGGCACTTTGTTATCAAAGTAACAGTGCTTATTGCCTTACATCAAAGATGTATGCGTGACTTTAGTAATCCGATAGTGTCGTTGTATGCTCACGTGTGCAGTAACCTAGAGTTGCTGTTGATTTTTTATTAGGCGCCGCCTAGTTTTACCACAGGAGCCACAAAGTTTAGGGGTCTAATGAATATCCAGCTCGCTAGTTGTTGATACCTATCTGGTCGGATGATCTTGCTATCCATCTCTGCATTCTCGTCAAAATTCAAAACAGGATCTGCAATGTAAACGATCTGGATCTGGCAGCTCGACTTCAGTCACTCTTCTCACCGACAGGATGTGGTTTTCCATCTTCCTTTTTTACTAATATTTTTACGACTTCTCCTCTGACAAGCTTATCTTCTTTGTTTCCCCTCTTCATGAATTTACTCGGGCTACTAGATTGGCAATTAGGTCCCAACCTTTTTACAGACAAAACGGTAAAATGTAACCGCCATTTCTATTCTGCCAATTTCTTTTTCAGCACTTATCGTCTGTGGGACTCCCTTTCGTATACACGCTTTCCTGATAGCTACAATCGCCAGGAGATCCCCACCTTTATCTTATCTTTTCCCAGCCACACCCTGTATATTGTTCTTTTTCCTTTTCGCTCGACTATCACGTAACGCCCTCAGCACCAGTATTTCTATCTTTCTCTTATACTTTCTCTAACATCCCCTGTATATATATCTTCTTCTTCTCACTCTCTTCTCATGTAACCACCTGCGCACCAGGGGCAGTACTCACTTGCTTGGAGTGAATTGATTATAAAAAAAAGAGCTTGTTGCTCATATCGAGCACGACACCGTGCCTATGACACACGATTTCTCAGGAAGATAAATGTATATATGACAGGCACAAGCTTAACTTTGGGAGCAATTTGCATATATATCGACTTCATTCTTCGAAAATTTCTCACGTTTTCAACGAAGTAAATCGTGCGCAAAACACCACATGTAAAATAACGAAAGACTAGGCATGCGCAAACTGACGCATGCGTACGCCCCGCACTGTCGATTATTTGGGCTGTTTTTATTTTTGTTTTCGTTCAGTTCTTTCTCTTCGCCCTGACAATAATCGAGCGAAAAAGGACGCGATATCTCTCCATAAATGTTTAGCTTTGATGACAATGGGTCTATTTTATTTCAGGCATCCGCCATCTTTGTTGACAATTCATTATTATACTTTTATTCTTTTCCTCGTTTTTTTTTTTTGTCTCCTTTTATCAAATCTATTCTTTTTTCTCTCCAGTATTTTATTTTTATTTTACTTTTAGTTTTTGTTCAATATATTTTGTCAGTTCTTCACACGATTTCCTGATTGGGGGAAGAGTCGAACTCTCGCCACGGACTCAGCATTTTAAGCGGTGATCTTAATGACAACCCTTTTCTTATGAACAATACATTTTCCCCCACTAGATCTGCATGCGTCCTAGCTTATTCCCTTTCCCGCCGTGAACGTAATATTACTGCCGTCATCTCTCGCCTGTCTCCTTATTTTCAAATCTATCTTTTTTTCTCATCCGCATTCGAGGTTACTGACTTGATTCGGTGACCCGTAACACTTACAGCCAAACCTTCCGTCAGACGCATTTTCGTCCAGTATTAGCGCTGTGACAGCACCTTCCGTCACTGTGGCTGGGAGACTACCATATTTTCCTTGCATCTGAGTACGCCGAAACTGTTTTTGCCTTTCATTATTACTGATCTTAGGAATTCGACCTCCTATTAGCCTCTCTATTTCACACACACACACACACACACACACACACACACACACACACACACACACACACACACACACACATATGAAGCATTCTCAAACCCGATCCTATTAATATTAATTTAATTAATATTAAAATTGATCATGGTGGAGGGTTCGATGTAAATAATATTATCTATTTACAGAGCCATTCAATGAAATCAACTTTCGGAATTTTTATATATAAAAAAATAAATATATTAATTACTTAGTTTTTGGTTATAATAAAATTAAACCAGTACACAGTTGTATTATAAAGTGTTCAGTACAATAATATTGTAGAACTTTTTAATATTCTTCATTTGTAAACGAGTTACAAATAATAACTCGTTTACAAATTAAGATCATATATATATATATATATATATATATATATATATATATTGGAGTAGATAGACTAAACTATCGCCCGGTTCACACTCCACCCACGTCTATTGAACAGGTGAAGAGACTCATCCCTTGTTTCTTGTTTAGGATGCGGTTTCCGGTTTTCTCTTTTCCAATCTTCTCACTCTTTTTTTTTTCAATTGGAGTAGATAGACTAAACTATCACCCGGCTCACACTCCACCCTCGTCTATTGAACAGGTGAAGAGGCTCATTCCTTGTTTCCTGCTTAGGATGTTGTTTCCGGCTTTCTCTTTTCTAATCTTTTCACTCCTATGTAGCCCCCTGCACATCAGTGGCGTTACCGCCTTGCTCGGGGTGATATGATTAAAATATATATATATATATATAATAAAGCTCTTTTCTAACTACAAATTTCTATGGTTTCTTGGAAATTGTTGTAGAAAGTTCCCTCATTGCATTGTCCATGATTTTAATTACAAAATTTTCCTTTTCTTATGCTGATTATCTCACAAAGCCAGCAAGCCCAGTGTGTCTTGCTATTTGACCCAGAGATGAGAAAAAGCAGGTACTCAGACTTCTCACATGCGTATTTGATAGTGAACGGAAAAGAACAGCCAAAGTTTCTATATGGTTCACCGAGTCCAATTGCTGCGCAGATAACGATTTCACTAGGAGCTTCGTCTACGATAGCTAAATCAGGTCTTTTGAGTTGTGTTGGGTTAAATGCCGCAATTTTTGTAAATGTACTTTTAAGAAGATATGAATCATTGCCAAAATAAATTTCTATATGAGACAAAGAGACAGCAAGTCTTATCAGAACTCCAGTAAAAACTTTGTTAATGTTGTGCTTCGAGAATATACTGACAGTATTCTTGGACAGAGGAGTAAATGCCATGCTAAATGTGACTGCACGTTAACCATACTCTTTTACTCTTGTGCAAGGAAACCTATGTCTGTCTTTTTGACTTTATTCCAAATCGGCGTTGACGTTTTTGAAAATCGGGCAAACAAAATTTCAAATTTAAGTAACGTTTAGCAAAAATACAGCATTTTCTATATTTCTGATATGAGGTAACATTTACGGTATTTCCATTATTCGGACTATTGTCCTAAACTTTGCAGCCATTTGTACGACGTTTCGGCCGTTATACGCCCCGGCATTCTTCAGGTGCTAGGAATTTCGAACCGTACTCTTTCTTACATGATGTGCGTTGTGACGCAGTGGGTATCGGCTCGGAACGAGAAATCGTGGAACCGAGTTCGAATTCCAGTTGAATCCCTTGCATTCACTTACGCACAAATACCTTTGGAAAAGGTATTAATCCGTCTCTTCCCTCCAGTTATGGGTTAAATAATAGGACAGACTGGGTTCTATAACCTTGGTCAGCAATTAGTCTACCGCAGAAAGCAATGGCAACCTACTACGGGATAATCTTCTGCCCAGTCAGTCGTCTCTTTCGAGACATGATCGCCCAAGCGTGTATCACGGATGGCACTTAACTGACTGACTCTTTCTTACAATCACTGAGATATATGGTCTTCATTCCTTGCCTAGAGCATCTTCTGGTGGTCATCAGTTATCTCCCTCTAACCTTGTAAGCTACTTGTTTACCTCTGCTGCAATCTGGTATTGAACTCACTTAAGGACATATGGCCCAGTGGATATAGACGTTGGTTAGTGAGTCCAATACCCGGCTACAGCAGTTGTAAACAAGTAACTGGCAGGGTTACAGGGAGCTAACTCATGAATACCAGCAGAGGCTCTAGTACGAAAAGGAATGAATATCATATGACTAGTGATTGTAATAAAGAGTTTGGTTCGAAATTCCTAGCACCTGAAGAAAGCCGTAACGTACAACAACCGAAACGTCGTACAAATGGCAACAAAGATGAGGACAATAGTCCGAGTAATGTAAATACTCTAAAAAAATAGTCAGTTAAGAACCATACTCGATACACGCTTTGGGTAAGCATGTCTCGAAAGAAACATGACTGACTGGGCAGAAGATTATCCCGCAGTGTGTTGCCATTGCTTTCTGCGGTAGACTAGTTGCATGCCAATGCTATAGAACCCAATCTGTCCTGTTATTTAACCCATAACTGGAGGGAAGAGACGGATTGATACCTTTTCCAAAGGTATTTGTGCGTAAGTGAATGCAAGGAATTCAACTGGAATTCGAACTCGGCACCCCGATTTTTCGTTCTGTGTCGATATCCACTGCACCACAACGCACATCCACTGCAAAGAATAATGAAGTACTGTAAAAATAGAGCCCTTTATCTAAACTTATTTTATAAATTTAACTTTGTGTGTGTGTGTGTGTGTCTGTTTGCGTGTGTGTCTCTTACCTATAGACTCCGAAACGTCTGAACCGATTTTCTTGAAAATTTACACAGTTCTACTATAAGCGTCTGCGAGTGTTCTTAGCTAGGTTTTGTGTCGAGGTACCCCTGATAAATATCGAAAATCGAAAAAATCGCGTTATAGAAGGAGTGATCCGACTTTAATCAAATTTGATACACTCATAGACAAAGACATAAGAAACGATATTCAGAATTTTCAAGGTTGCAAGTTTTACAATAGTGCAGAAAATCGATAATATATATATATATATATATATATATATATATATATATATATAAGATAAAAGGCAAGATGTTTGTGTGTGTGTGTCTGTTTATCTGTCTGTATGTTCTTTATATAAATCCACAATTTTTATCCGATTCTCACCAAACTTCAAAATTTGACTGACATCCAATCATTTTTCTTTCAGTCTACGGTTTCGCTTTAACTGGAAACAACTATTGCTTTTTATTCTTTCGTGCCAACCTCCAAAGAGTCTGAGATCCAGGACCATGGATTAGTTTTAAAGCTTTCATTACACCCGAGCAACGCCGGGCTATACTGCTAGTTATTCTTAATATAGAATTAAGGTAATTTTTTTAACTAAATTTACATGCATTATTAAATCTTCTTCTTCCATGGGCAGTTTACGTTCAAAACGTGTGCGATCATGGCTCTTCAGATCTTTCTATCCTTTGTAGCTCTTAGCAACGTTTGTTATTTTAGAATCCATCTCACCCCCCCCGCTGTTCCATTATCCATTCACTCAAATTCGCCAGCTGCATCGTTCGTTACTTTACCTCGTTTCCCTCCCTTTTGATATGTCCCGAGAGTGTCAAATTCTCCAAACACCTCTTCATATGTAATTTCAGCTATACTTTTTCTTATTCTGAATATATGTATCCTTTTCTTTTCCATTTGCTTTAAAACTTCGTCGTTACTTACGCTTTCCGTCCATGCGGCGAACGGTGCATTTTGGAAGCACGGTACCCCGGTTTTAAGGTCTCCGAAGGACGGGTTGCAGGTCACTTCGTACGACTGGGCGACCGTTCCGGCGGAAAACACGAGGAGGTGGATCTCCACCATGACTTCTTCGTGCTACCGAGAATGTGGTGCCGTAATTACAATGGCTTCTGAGGATTCGCCCTGTTCTTCGCGGAGCACCGTCTTGAGAAGATAATAGGACCATGAATTAGCGGCACCTTATGCCAACCAAGACCGTCCTTAAGAGAATCCATAAGAAAGTCATAGTTACTCCCGCTCTCATTTTATCGTCTAGTTGTTCAGTATATAGTGGTCAATACGGCGGTCAATATTAGAGAGCAGCTTCTGAAAATTTCGTTGCTCACATGTTCGTCTATACTATTCTCAGCATCCTTCTGTAGAACAACATCTCTTTTGCTTCAAGTCTCCTCTACACATGTGAGAAAATTGTTCAGCATTCACTGTCATATAGGAGAACAGATATTAAATAGCAGTTCTGCACTTGTTCTTTGTTTATAAAGATATTTTCCCGTTTCTTAATAGTTTGTTTAGGTTTGGAAAGGCATCTTTTCAATATTCCAATGCACTTTCGGATTTTGGTGTAATATTCTGTTGTCTTTTAAAACACTTTCTAGATATTTAAACTTTTGTGATAGCTTTTTCTGACATCTCCAATTCGTCGCTTGCTTCTTGGGCTGTTCCTCTCGCTGACAAGCAAAGATTGTCTTTTTACCATCGATAGTTAGTACTTTCCTCCCAGTTTCCTTAATTACATTGTAAAGGTATTCCGTGGTTTTCTTTCTATGTGTGCCATCAATATAGTGTCGACTGTGTATTCTATTTCTTTTTCAAATTATTTCGACAAGTATTAAACCCTTAGAGGACTTCAACTTCTCTTAGAATCACTGTATGGGTTAATTAAATCCGGTGAGATGACTCACCCTTGTTGTGCACTCATTTATTCTGTGTACTTAAACACACCATCAACTCATTCATCATTACCTTCAACTGAATATACGCAATTATAAATATAACAAAGATGCGTTTGCAACATGAGAAGGCAAATTCTGGTCGGTCTGTCCTACCATATACGGATAGGATATCATTTGGAGCAGATAGACTAAACTATCGCCCGGTTCGCACTCCACCCACGTCTATTGAACAGGTGAAGAGGCTCATTCTTTGTTCCCTGTTTAGGATGTGGTTTCCGGCTTTCTCTTTTCCAAATCTTTTCACTCTTTTCTCTTTTTTTTTTCTCAATTGGAGTAGATAGACTAAACTATCGCCCGGTTCACACTTCACCCACGTCTATTGAACATGTGAAGAGGCTCATCCCTTTTTCCCTGTTTAGGATGTGGTTTCCGGCTTTCTCTTTTCCAAATCTTTTCACTCTTTTCCCTTTTTTTTCTCAATTGGAGTAGATAGACTACACTATCGCCCAGTCCACACTCCACCCGCAGCTATTGAACAAGTGAAGAGGCTCATCCCTTGTTCCCTGTTTAGGATGTGGTTTCCGGCTTTCTCTTTTCCCAATCTTTTCACTCTTTTCTCTTTTTTTTTTCTAAATTGGAGTAGATAGACTAGACTATCGCCTGGTTCACACTCCACCCGCAGCTATTGAACAGGTGAAGAGGCGCATCTCTTGTTCCCTGTTTAGGATGTGGTTTCCGGCTTTCTCTTTTCCAAATCTTTTCACTCTTTTCTCTTTTTTTTCTCAATTGGAGTAGATAGACTAAACTATCGCCCATTTCGCACTCCACCCATGTCTATTGAACATGTGAAGAGGCTCATTCCTTGTTCCCTGTTTAGGATGTGGTTTCCGGCTTTCTCTTTTCCAATCCTTTCCCTCTTACGTATCCCCCTGCATTTCAGTGGCGTTACCGCCTTGCTTGTGGTCATATGATTAAAAAAAAATATTGTAACCAAAAGGTTCTTTTTCATAGGTGAGATGATTGTCCAACTTGAACTGATGTTGCATAGCAGTTCAGCAGACAATTTCGTTTCTTTTTTCTACTGACGAAGTTCTCTTGTTTCTCAATACATTGCTTAGCTTCTATAAGGTATATTTTGCTTTTCCAATGTGTGTTAGGATTTGGTGTCACATTTTCCAACCATTGCTAAAACACTTCGCAGATATTAAAATTTTTGTACTTGCTTCATTTTGACATCATTAATTCATAATTCCTTTATTGGGCCATCTTTCTCCTATAACCATATATTCTGCATTCTGCTTATTAGTCCATTCCTTTACAAATTCCAATTGAGAGTTCGCATCCTTGACCGTTGCTTTTGTTGGCAACCATATATTTTGTCTGTTCACTATTGATGGTTAGTCCTTTCTTCGAGTTTTCCTTTACTACTTCCAATTCATAATTCGCATCTTTGTACCTTTTTCTGACAACCATAAAATTTGTCTTCTTACAATTGATGTTTAGTCATTTATTTGAGCTTTCTTTTAATAACATGTCCAGAAGTTCCTGCTTTTTGTCTTTCCATGTCCGTCATTACCACAGGGTCATATTTAGCTAAAAGATGGTTTTATAGAAAACAAGGACAGTATTGTTTGAATGAATAACGTTTTTATAGAATTGAATACTTTGTAAAATTATTAACAGTATCACATTTTGTCATGTTTATAAATCAATTATCCAAGAATAAGATTTCAGCAACGTATATTTGAATCACATTTTGAATATATTATGGCCACTTTCATATGCTATTTTATCCACATGATTACGAAGTGACACTTTTCAAAACGCATTCATACTGATATAAAGACTTGAGCGAACACACGACTACACAGCCGTGTGCGTAGCCATTTTCACTTCATTAACATCTGATTTTTTTCCCGCCCGTTGGTCTTTTTGCCTCGTTTTTATTTCTTTTTCTTTTCTTCTCTTTCTTCCCGTTCAGTTCCACTCCGTAACAATTCACACTACACAAACCCATTAAGAACAACAACAAAAAGAACAATCTTCCCGCTTCTAACGTCACTATCATAATAGTCACAACAAAAACAACCTTCTTCTTTCTCTTCTTGCCATTACCTTTGTATTATTGTATCACTTCGTTTTTTGTTTTTTTTTTGTCTTTCCGTTTTTTTCCCATCATTCCCAGTGCTGCTCTCACGAGGCCTTGTGAGGCCAATAGTCACTAGCATCGGACAATATGGCCGCCGACTCAATTTTAACGCTATACTCTTGAGGGTTGGTACTTTTTCCCTCCACTCTGTTTCTGGCATTTGAGTGTTGATGTCTTAGAGGCTAGAGGCTAGTTCATTATTTCTTCTCATTTTTACCATTTTGCTATCGCGTTCTTTAGGATCTCGTCAAAACCGTTATTTTTTCATATACATACAATACATACATGCATACATACAGATAATGTATTGATTTATATTAGTTTTTCCTTTTTTTGTAACATTTTTTTTAAATGGATTTACTTTCATTTTCGTTTATCTTTGATTTTATTTTCATTCTCTTTCGATCTTTCATCCGCTTATTTCTTTTTCTCTTCCTTCCAGTAAAATGTCTGCCATTATTTGAACAGATTTCTTATTTATTTGCCATTTTCTTTCATTTAATTTTGTTTATTATTACTTCCATTCTCTCTCTCTCTCTGACAAACATGTTCCATTATTAAAATGGCGTTGCTAAACTCGATAATCTTTCTTTCTTTCTTTCTTTCTTTGATTTAATTGTTCTTTATTTTTTTCGCTCTTTCTTATTTTTATTCTTTTATTTTCATTCTTTTCCTTTCGATTTTCTTCTCTAAATCTAATTCCGGTTTTTAGATACGTTTTTTTTAATTTACATATTTTCATACTCTTTCATATTTGCGGAGTTTTCACCTTTTTTCATTTATTTTTATTTTTCATTTTACATCGATTTAAAACTCTTTCTCGTGTTACTTATTCATTTAATTCCTTTCATAATTTTTCCTTGTATCTAATTAATCTTCATTCGTTTGAAGGATTTCGGTTCCACTTAACTATTCCTACCTATTTGAAATCGATAGATTTCATATTTCATTCACTGAATGAAATCTATCGATATGAAATCGATAGATTTCATATTTCATTCACTGAACTTCTTTGATTATATTCGAATTTCTTCACAAATATTTTTTTACTTTTTTTCTTTTCCATGACTTTTTAATTCTCATCACTTTTATTTTTTTCCTTCACTGTTTTCTTTCCTCTAATTTTTCTTATTTTTCGTTATTATTCACCGTCTTTTTGTAGAGTCTCCTATCAGGAGTTTTTCTTTCTTTTATTATTCATGGATATTTCTTGTACAATTTTTTATTTTTCTTTCTTTTTTTTCTTCATTTATTATTGCATTTTCCTTTTCTTACTTTCTTTCTTTAGCCCTTTCTTTCTTTTCGTGGCTTAAAATTATTTATATATTGCGTCATATAAGTTTTCTTTTACTCGTTTGCTCCTTTATACTTCTTTCATGTTTTGTTTTCTTCTTTCATTCATCTTTCTTTTTAATTTCGTCTTAAAATTGTAATTTATGTCTTTTATTCTCTTCTTTGTTATTTGTTTCTTTGTTTCTTTCTTTCTCTTTCTTTTATCTTTCTTTTTAATTTCGTCTTACAATTTTTATTAATGTCTTTTATTCTCTTCTTTCTTTATTTCGTTCTTTCTTTCTTTCTTTTATCTTTCTTTCTTTCTTTCTTTCTGTTTCTTAATTTCTTCTTTCTTTTATCTTTTTTTACTTTCGTTTTACAATTTATTTTTTCTGTATTTGTTTTTATACCTTTCTTTCTTTCTTTCTTTCTTTCTTTTAATTACGTTTTCCTTTTTTATTTTTACTTTTATCTTATATTTCATTCTTTCTTTTATCTGATTTTTCTATGTTTTGTTTTCTATTCCTTTGCTTCCTTCTTTGCTCCTTTCTTTGTCTCCTTCTTTCGTTCTTCGAAATTTCTTCATTCCCTTTTTTTTTCTACGTCTTGCTTGTACTGTCTTTTTCTTTATTTTTCTTTCATATCTTATAAGTCTCTATTAAATCTCATCATACATTTTCATTATTGGATCGTTCATCTTCGTAATGTATTATTATTATTATTATTACTATTATTGCTGTTATTATTTCCGTAATCCTGAACTATTCTTTCCTTCATTGGTCCGACTCATTAACATTGAACATCTTTCTTTCCCCCCCCCTTTTTTTTGTTTTTCCCTCACTTCGCCTTCCATTCAATCTTTCTTTCTCACATTTTCTAATGATTTGTTTCAGTATTTGTCCTGCCAATATTTCACGCTAGCTTCAACAATCGTCGTTTTCGTTTTCAACATTATACTCTCCTCACGACCATTCGAGTCACACAGCTTTCCTTCCTTCCTTCCTTCCTTCCTTCCTTCCTTCCTTCCTTCCTTCGCATCATCCTCTCCTCCCTCTCTTCAGTTGTAATTAATTTCATTCTTTTAATACGGGATTGCAATCTTGGCAAAATCGCATCAGCCATATTTGGTCGAAATAACAAGGTGACCAGCGACACAAAGGGGCGAAAATTAAGCTGTCATTATTGGGCAGACTGCTTGAACGAGCTCCGTGGGTAGGGGAAAGAAACGTGTTGGTGGAGAAGAGGCCGGGTGGAGTAGTGGGGGGTTATAGAGGTGCGTGCGCCGCTGAGATAACGGATGAAATGAGAGAAAGAAGTAAATGGTGAGCGAAAGTGGAAGACGACATACAGGCAGTTGAAAGTAATAAGAAAAAGGGGAAAGGAAATTTTTACTTTCTCACTTCATATATATATATATATATATATATATATATATATATGTGTGTGTGTGTGTGTGTGTGTGTGTGGTCATATATACGTATCTATATATTTGTATGCAGGTATATATATATATATATATATATATATATGTGTGTGTGTGTGTGTGTGTGTGTGTATGTGTGTGTGAGAGAGAGAGAGAGAATGTATGTACATCCACTGATCTTAATATACACTTTCGTATATATATATATGTGTGTATGTGTGTGTGGTCATATATACGTATCTATACATATGTATGCATATATATATATATATATATATATATATATATATATACGTGTGTGTGTGTGTGTGTGGTTTCCGGCTTTCTCTTTTCCAATCTTCTCACTTTGTTTTTTTTGTCAATTGGAGTAGATAGATCTATGTATAGCCCGGTTCACACTCCACCCACGTCTATTGAACAGATGAAGAGGCTCATTCATTGTTTCCTGTTTAGGATGTGGTTTCCGGCTTTCTCTTTTCCAATCTTTCTTTTCACTTTGTTTTTTTTTTTCAATTGGAGTAGGTAGACTAAACTATCGCCTGGTTCACACTCCACCCACGTCTATTGAACAGGTTAAAAGGCTCATCCCTTGTTCTCTGTTTAGGATGTGGATACCGGCTTTCTCTTTTCCAATTCTTTCACTATTACGTAGCCCCCTGCACATCAGTGGCATTACCGCCTTGCTCGGAGTGATACGATTAAAATATATATATATATATATGCGAGTATGTATGTACATTCACTGATCCTAATATACACTTTCAAATATATATATATATATATATATTTGAATGGGAGACTTTGAAAAACACTAGCTACTCTGGCATGTATGCATCACTCATTCAGTAATGAATTAGAGCACTCTGGCTATTGGGTGTGTATAATGATAATATGCATGCTAAAAAGTCTGCCTTCTTCTACCGAGCGTCCATAACCCAGAGGTAGAATCACCGACTGACGCCAATTTGGTCGGGTTTCAATCCAAGATTAAAAGCAATCGGAGTCTAACTGTACTGATGAGCTGTGATACAGCGAAAGGGATCTCTCTGCGGATGACTATATATAAATATATATATATATATATATATATATATATATATAAGACCGTATATTAGGATCGGTGCGTGTACATACTTACAGTAATTACATTATAATATAAAACTAAGGGAATATACTGTAAGTTATTAAAGATTTTTATGTATATAGTCATCCCCAAACAGATCTGTTTCGCTGTATCACAGCTCATCAATAAGGTTTGACACCCGATTACTTTTTACCTAGGATTGAAACCCGACCGAATTGGCGTCAGTCACCGATTCTACCTCTGATGTATATATATATATATATATAGTTGATTTAACACTGATCAACTATGATCTAACATTGCCTGATGAGAATGTAGAAATCTCGACATAGAAATTTCGAAACAGAAATATATTTTAAATTTAATCTCGAAACGGATATGTATTTTAAATTAAAAAAAAAGATTAATTATATAATTATATTATGGTCTACAATATTTATTGTAATGTGCACTTTTATTTTAAAAAAGTAAATGCCGGAGGACTTGGAATTGTAAAACTGTTGGTTCTCTTCACCTGGATTTGTGGTTATACCGACCGAACAAAAGCGATGAACCGGATGTGTGCTCTCTCACAACTAAAAGTCAAATGAATAAAAATCGTCGTGCGCATCCGAGTTCGCGCAGATGTTCCGGTTGAAAAATAAAAATTAATCAATGATCAAATTACCAATTTTATTTATCAGCCATTGAGAAGCCCGGATCCAAATACAAGGAAGAAATTAGAAACGAGCCAGTTGATCCAAAAATGCTGCTATAAAAAGCAGAGACTAAGCATCAAAAAACAGACAGGCACAGACAAGAGGAGAAGAGAGTAATTAGTTTCTTCCTTGACCTATGTCAAGCTGCTACTATGCTCGCCTTCCTCTTCCGCACCTGTTCTCAAAGTACTAACTGACCTTTTCTAAGACATTCCGCACCAACCAACTCACTGACCTTAGAAACGGCAACTTGAAAATGAAAATCCTTTCTTTCAACTCATCATACCTTCCATGAACTCTTTTACCTCTGCTGAACTTTTATTTCAAGCATTACTTATTTTGTAAAACATTGATTGAAATGTATATATGTATGAATGTTATTTTACACTCAAAAATTTCCTTTCTTGAATTTCTGAATTATAGTGGGCTATCTTCCCACAAGGCCAAATTCCGTTAACATGCTACGGAAGAGAAGAGATATACCCGCTATAGATTTATGGACATATATATATATATATATATATATATAGTCTACATAAATTTTTAGATATTCTACACTTTCATGGGTATTACGTATTTCGCAGGCAAACATGCTCGTCAGACCTAAATGATATATATATATATATATATATATATATATATATATTCGTTTTGTAGTTGTGATCAGTATTTATCATTATATATATATATATATATATATATATATAATGTATAAATACTGATCACAACTAGAAAAACGCAATATATATATATATATATATATATATATATATATATATATATATAATAAAAACAACTCACAACTAGCCTAGACCCAAATGATATATATATAATGATATATACAAATCACAACTAGCACAGCGCAATTTACAAAATTATATATACATATATATATATATATATATATATATATATATATGTGGGGGTGTGTGGGGGTGAGAGAGAGAGAGAGACGGACAGACAGAAAGACAGACTGACGGACAGACAGAGGGATACAAATAGTGCATGACAGATAAATAGAGAAGCAAAAGCAGAGGTAGTGGGAGAAAGAAAGTGAAAGAGCAAATTATACACATTATAATTCCATACGATATCTGATCAAAAACTATCGGGAATGGTTCTATAAATAAAAAAAATCTATGATACTTATCGATTCCGCATTTATTCTTCTTCGAAGTAGTATCTTTCTCAAGCCACACACTTCATTCAGCATCGTTTCCACTCATGGAAGCAACCTGAAACTCTTTTTTTTTGGGGGGGGGGGGATAGTGATCAGCTGCCTCAGCGCCTTCTCCTGGATTGCATAGACGTCTTGAAAGTATTTTACTTTCAATTGTGATTTTGAAAGAGGAAAAGTCGCAAGGGCCGAGCATATTGGGTGTCGGATCTGATGAAACGTTTGGTTTGGTCAAACATTACTGTATACTCTACATTCATTGATGGAAGATCTATGGTATTAGGAGAGTAGCGAACTCTACACACTTACATTCCAAACACTACTATGAATAAATGAAGTGAGCAAGAACATTAAAATGTGCATGTTTGCCAGAGTCAATCAGAATTATGTTTCTTTAACTTGAAAAGAGTTCAGATACTTTTTACTCAGTATTCATACATATGTATGTCAGAGCGTGCGTGTATGTGTGAATATGTCAATAGAGGAATATATATATATATACGCTCTCACACCCTGATTGAGCACTCTGGGAGAGTGGTAGTCTTTGTAAACAGTAGCTACTCCGGCATTTTACGCACCGCTCATTCGATAATGAATTGCAGCATGCTAGCTATTGGGCGTGTTTATACGCGCTAAAATGCCTGCCTTCTTCTACTGGACGCTCGTGGCCTAGGAGTAGAATCGCCGACTGACGCCAATTCGGTCGGGTTTCAATACTAGGTTAGGAAGCGACCGGAGTCTAAGCCGCACTGATGAGCTGTAATATATCGAAACAGATCTGTCTGCGGATGACTATATATATATATATATATATATATATATATTATACTAGTTGTTACAAACACAAAAACCATAAATTCCAATATAAGAACTACCCAGTCAAAATAAATAAGGAACTCGTCTTAAACTAAGCTACCTCTCCTAACCCATATCTCTAAGGTTACAATATGGCCGACAAAATTAAAAGAAGCCCCCAACCCGACATTCACTTAAGCATCATATCACCATAAATAAACCGTCTTCACCATTTAATTTTCATTTCAACTTTTCACCCGATGAGAAGCGCGCATAGCAGATTCGAAACGCGAAACTTTTTGTGTAGTGATACTATGAATTTATAAACCACTGTAACAACCATTACAGTATAACGCTCTACGTTTGTATCGAGCACTCTTTATAAAAGTAAATGCATGAACAGCAGGTAAAAAAACCTACGAGTTCCACAACTTGGTGACAATATATATATATACGTGTGCGTGTATGTGTGTGTGCGTGTTTGTATATATATATATATATATATATATATGCTCTCATACCAGAGAGAGCCCCGATTTCACCTTAACACCTAACAACGAAAAAACATACCTTCTGGCAAAGATCTCAAAGATTGTTCATAGTTGCACAATTTTTAGAATTAATTTTTATTAATCGAACTGATTGGCATCATTTTAAATGTTATTTTTACTATATATATATATATATATATATATATATATATATATATATATATATATGTATGTATTGTTACCATTATGCTTAACTTCCTGATGGGACATTGTTCTTGTATTGTCAAAAGGAAATCTACAGTTTTGTAGCAGTTTGCATATGTTTTAACATAATAATAATAAATAAATATTCATTGTTCGATTTTTACATAGAGGACTGTATTAAGTTAATATTTGAACGTTGCAATTATTTCCTTCGTTTTTATTCATGCGGATATATATATATATATATATATATATATATATATATATATAAAACTACCGAGCGCCCATAGCTCAGAGGTAGAACAGCCGACTGACGCCAATTCGGTCAGGTTTCAATCCTGTGTTAAAAGCCATCGGATGACTAACCGTACTGATGAGCTGTGATACAGCGAAACAGAGGTCTCTGGGGATGAATATTTACGCTCTCACACCCTGATTGAGCACTCTGGAAGAATGGTAGACTTTGAAAAAAAAAACAGTAGCTACTCTAGCATCTACGCATCGCTCATTCATTAATGAATTGGAGCACTGTGGTTACCGGCGTATGATTTATCACACGCTAAAAGGCTGCCTCCTTCTACCGAGCGCCCATAGCTCAGAGGTAGAATCACCAATTCGGTCGGTTTCAAGGGTTTCAATCCTGGTTAAAAGTAATCAGATGTCTAACTGTATTGATGAGCTGTGATACAGCGAAACAGATCTGTTTGAGGATGACTATATATATATATATATATATATATATATATATATATATATATTACACGTTTTCAGTCCACTCAGTCAACGTTTTCCATCAGAAAAATAGCGCTGTGAAAGAGCTTTCAGAGAAGAAGCTTTCTTCGACCATTTCAATCTTAACCGCTTTTGAACTCTGTCAAAACTGGAAAGTGAGGTCTGAGCAGTACTCCATTTTCGGCCTGATCTGGGTCTTGTAACGGTAATGGGTAGCATGAAAAATCAAGTACTCACTGGAGCGATCATTTTACCTCGATCTTTAGCAAGGAATCATGTACAGAAATTTCACTTCAGGCCGGGTGTGAGCCTGAAGCCCAGTGTTCTATTCATTTGGTACAGTCCTTTGTTACACTTTAGCACGATTCCACAAGGTTAAAAAAATGTGAGCTTCATTAAGACTCATAGGGCCAATTCTCATATCCTTTTAATTTCTTTATAATTTTCTCTTACTCTCTCTCTCTCTCTCTCTCTCTATATATATATATATATATATATATATATATATTAGAGGAGATACAGTTTCTTAATGAATAAGAAGTTTATTGAGATATAGTTTCTTTGTATAGAACCTGCGGCATTTATAGGCTGTGAGATGAAGAAATGTACAAAATAAATAGGATTATGTTATGGTTGGTCTGATTTTTATAATTCATTCTGTCAATTAAGAGCAGAGAAACATTTGTTACTTTAGCATCTTCGAATGCGACAGAATTTTTATTCCAACTTAATATGTGGTAATTTAGATTTTTATGCAGTTTGTGCTACTTGCCTTTCAGAATAACTCTCGTGCATATTTTTGTGTACGGAGGTATATATATATATATATATATATATATATATATATATATATATAACCGGCTATAATTATCAGACAACCCCATCTTTTTAAAAGAAATGATGTATTTCACACTATTTAGTATTTATTGCCAAGTGGATAATTCTAAATGAAAATAGAATGGTTCTTTTGTTATTACTTAGACAAATTTTACAAGGCAAATAGCGACAATTTACCCATCGCACCTTGTAGATTTCCCATATATTTTCTTACACACATGACAGTTTGAAAGCAAGAGGGACAGAGTGAGACAACGCTTGATCTACACTACCGGCCATAATTATTAGGCCACCCCAGTGTTTTTAAAAGAAATGATGTATTTCATACTATTTTTAGTATTTATTGCCAAGTGGATAATTGTAAATGAAAATAGAATGGTTCTTTTGTTATTATATCTTTGCAAAATTGCAAAAAGAAGAGACTAGCATGGGGAAGAGAGCACAAAAACTGGACACCAGAACAGTTCATGAGATGCACAAGTTATTGCGCAGGATTAACAATATGTTGTGGAGTTCTCCCTTTTCCTTAAGATGGACTCGTCCAGAGCATATTTATACTACTGCTATAGAAGCGAGACGAGAGAATACAGCGTTTTCGCAGAGTTAACCGGAGAATACGAGCGTCCAGAGAGAGATTAACAGTCAGTACTCAGTAATTCATAGTAGCTCAGTGTACCACTCACCGCGAAGATTATTACGTAGTATCCGTCAGCTTCCGATATAGTCAATATACTACGGCTTCATTTCCAGAGACTTGTACAGATACATTTTACTAACCCGTTTTCCTGGAATACTAATCTTCATTCAAGTCTGTATCCTTACGTTAATACACTTATTTTCTATCTCAATTACTGGTCTTTGTTCATTTATTTTTGCGGACCCCATTCCCGGGATCCACAACAATATATATATATATATATATATATATAGTCATCCGCAGAGAGATCTGTTTCGCTGTATCACAGCTCATCAGTATTGCTTTTAACCCACGATTGAAACCCGACCGAACTGTCGTCAGTCGGCGACTCTACCTCTTAGCTATGGTAGAAGGAGGCAGACTTTTAGCGTATGATGTATGATACGCCAGTAGCCAGAGTTCATTACTGAATGTGCGAAACGTAGATGCTAGGGTAGCTACTGTTTTTTCAAAGTCTAATATTTGCCATTTTTAAACGAGTTATTTCGCTACTCAGGTTTCTACCATGAGTGGTGCCTTCAGGCGATTTTTAATAACAAATGTGTACTGGTTTAACGATATAATGACCAAAACCTAAGTATTAAACAATCAATCAATCATTCAATATATATATATATATATATATATATATATATATATATATATATATATATATATATAAACACGTTGTGTTAAACGATAGAGACAAATTAGTCTTGCATATTTTCTTTTTACTTTCTCATTTTTTCTAATGAAACTTTTTTTTTCGAATTATATTTTTACATGAATATAATTCGGAAATAAAAAGTCTTATTAGAAAATATGAGAAAGTACAAAAGAAAATGTGCAAGACTATGTTGTCTCTATCGTTTAACACAAAGTGTTTTAAAGAAAACATGCTGCCAAAATATACGTATTTTAAATATATATATATACATATATATCAGCATGCAGTGTAGATATAGAAGAATCCAAAGGAGTATCCTGTACATACATTAGATTTTTGTTGACATCCGCTCCTACGCTATGTTGCGTATATATATGCTTATGTATGAATATGTGTGTGTGTTCACCGAACTGATGTAATGATGTATTTTTTCTTAAATTTTCTCTTTTAAGGGAGCGTATGTTATTTTTATTCTTTTTTTAGATCTTTGTGAATTTCATTCATGTAAAACCATTTGTACAATAAAGACGGAAGTTGATGATGTTTCGCCTGAAATAGGCCTATACTTCCGATTTAGCATGAAATAACGTGTCTGCCTTAATTTTTCTTATATATATATATATATATATATATGTGTGTGTGTGTGTGTGTGTGTGTGTGTGTGTGTGCTGATGAAATAATATACTTATTGCACATAATGCATGCTTGAAGATACATTGGTTACGTTGTTCGAATAGATGATAAAAAAAATACCGAAAATTCTGATGTACAGCTAATTGTATGATGGGGGCTCGAAACGTTGGAAGACATGTACTTCGTTATAAAGACAAACTGAAATACAAGCTCGGAGCTGCTAACATACCAGTTAAATCCTTCGAATTTTCTTCTTTAGATCGAAAGGAGTTGAGGTCAGCTTGTCATTGTTGCATTGCAAGTTTTGAACAGAATAAACACCAGCATCTTGATGCACTTCGTTTGGGGACTAAAATTCAATCTTTTTTTTGCCAATATCTCCATTTTTGGCGACGTTAAAGTGCCCAGTTTGTCATCTGCAAATGTAAGGCCCACACTCGTCATAAACACCCAGAATCAGGAACTGCATCAGAGGCTTCTGATTCTCAAACAGACGGTTTCAAATACTCCGTATGCAGCAAATCCAATACAGGCTTGATGGTGCACTTTAGACACAAACATAAATCTTGATGTGATAATTGAATTGGACCCTCATATGTCGACGGGATAGCCCATCATTTATTACTCAAAAATTATTTTTAGTGGATAATTCCGTTTATTTATTTAAAAGGATATTTATTTATTTTAATCTACGGGCCTAAATATGCGAAACATGTGATTAAGAAATAATATGCTTTCGTTGACACTTCGTGTGTTTACATTGAACACGCTAAAGTCCTCCTGCCTTTTACGGAGCACCCTTAGCTCAAAGGTAGAATCGCTGACTGATGTTACTTTGGTGAGGTTTCAATCCCGGCTAGAAGTCATCGGATGTCTAAATGTACTGATGTGTTGTGATACAGCGAAAGAGATCTATCGTTTTTTTTTTTTTTTATAAGCGTTTCACCCCGAGCAAGGCATGTCACTACCACTACTGCGCAGGGGGCTACGTAGAGTGGAGAAAGGATGATTAAATATAGGAAATGTCACAGGGTGGGTAATAGGCGGGTAAGGATACCGAGAATGAGGGTTGGGTAGATGAGAGTGTTCTGAGAATAATTGGGAGTTAGTGTGATAGGAGGTGTCTATTGACCCTACATTTAAACACCTGGAGATTGTAAGTGTCGAGAAAGCAGAGTTGTGGAAGGGAGTTCCACAGGCGGGAAGCGCGAGATTTGACAGAGACTCTCTCTCTCTCTCTCTCTCTCTCTCTCTCTCTCTCTCTCTCTCAATGTAGTATATAAATTCATATGTCCATTTATAGAATGTATCTCTAACAACCTCAATAATATCTACATTGGCCACACGACAAATTCGTTCTCACGGCGTCTGACATTGCACTTAAATGAAAATTCAAATATATTCCGTCATTTAGAACAACACCGTTATCAACGCACACTTCTGAGAAAAACGCTTGTTGATAACACGTACATACTCAAACAAGAAAATAATAAGCAGAAACTAAAAATCCTCGAAGCACTCTACATTAAACAATTTAAACCTGGTTTGAATACAATCAATTTCGATATTTCCAATAACGTACTCAAATGTCTGTAATCAGACCAGGGACCACAACACTACTATTTTGTCACTGTCTTCGGCCATCCGCCACGGTAGGGATGGACTTATATTTTCAATTTAATTCTCTTTATTGTTAATAAATTAAATGTTCTATGTTTACTGTGTGTTAATATTTACTCTTTGATAATGGCTTATGTGAGCCGAAAGCTTAGACCCGATAAAAAAATCAACAATTACTGTGATTTTTTGTTGTCTTTCAACGATATCACCATCAAGTATATCAGACGGTATGAACGGATCCTACCCAAAATTAATAGACAGAACTTGTCTATATTATTCAATGAAACCTGCATTAATATATATATATATATATATATATATATATAAACGAGGTAGGTGGGTATAGAAGAAGTGTATCTATATATTAGGTATCCATAATAGTATTTGTGTCGCGAAATCACATGTCGAGATCCGTTATGGATCTCGACATGTTAAGTCACAAGTTTATTCGCCTGCAGAGAGTCAAATTTAGACTCAAAACATGTGTAACGACACAAATACTGTTATGGACACTTTATATATATATATATTGTTGGGACGCCCGCACCTATTCGGCTATAATGGACTATTCTATTACTATGTAAAGTAATGGTGGCATCTACGGAGTAGAGTGTGCCGAGCAGCCGATCGACAAGTCAGTCGTAGACTTCCGGTGACGACGCGGAAGTACCCATTGCTCATACTACGTCTTACGACGGTTGAGACGATTAACCTCTATTCTTGTATTGGATACTAATAACCTTTGTAAATACTATTTTCACGGAATACAACAATTAACCTATTTCTATTGTTGAGTTATTTATTCTTACTCACGACATAACATGTATATATATATATATAGAGAGAGAGAGAGAGAGAGAGACTGGCAGAGACAGGGAAATTGAAAGAGAGAAATACTGATAGATAGATAGATAGATAGATAGATAGATAGATAGATGTGTGAGCGTGTGTGCTTGCACGCGCCTACTGACGACACGAATATTTACTCCTGTCTTGCTAGTAGGTTCAATGGGTTTGATGAGGACAAATTGACAACTGATCTAAAAAATTAAAAAAATTACCTAAAATCTTTTGTTAACTGGGGCAAGGAGCGGCTTGTTATTTGAAACGCCGTTAAAAAAATGTGTCATTTAATTCTCTGAGAGAACCCTTTCGCCTTTCATAAGCATGGCAAGAGAGTGACGTTTTCAGTTGGCATGATTTAGAAAGATGATTACCAAGAAAGTTGGTTCATCGTATCGTACTAAATTTTTTTTTGGCGGAATCCTTTTTATATAGTTATATGTCTAAGCCTAAATGAGAAAAAGACAAGGAAAAAATAACCGCCGAAAGAAAGTTAGTTACAAAGAAAGAAAGAAAAAAGAAAAAAGAAACAAAGAAAGAAAAAAAAGAAAAAAGAAAAAAAGAAAGAAAGAAAGAAAGAAAATCAAAAGTTGATAAATAAAGAAAAATATGAAGGAAAATAATAAAAAGAAAATATTTAATAGACTAAATGAAAGAGGAAACAATTATGGAAAAAATAATAGGAAAATTAGTAATCAAACAAACAAATATATATATATATATATATATATATATATATATATATATTCATATTCATTCAGCAATGATTTAGAACACTCTATGCTACTGGGCGTTTATAAAGATAATATACACGCTAAAAAGCCCGTAGCTCAAATGTAGAATCGCCGACTGACGCCATTTCGGTCGGGTTTCAATCCTGGGTAAAAAGCAATTGGCTGTCAAACCGTACTGATGTTCTGTGCTACAGTGAATCAGATCATATATATATATATATATATATATATATATATATATAGAGAGAGAGAGAGAGAGAGAGAGAGCATATCAATCATACATATAACTAGAAAACATTTATTTAAATTTAAAGTCTACCTTTCGTCTATGCTTTGAATATTTCTACAACATCTAGTATAGTGTTTAATATAATCTGCGTCTAGAGATTATATGCAAAAGAGGTATTGTCAAATATTTTATATAAAAATCATAGATATATGTTATCTAATGAAATAATTTGTACTGTTATGTATAGCGAGTAAGCATGAAAGCAATTAAGTTCCAATTTTCAATTTCAGATTGATATTTAAATTTTTTTCAGTAATTATAGCAATTTGCAGTGTCAAGAGATTATAAGCAAGAACTAGAATTTAGTATTATGGCTTCTAAAGATGAACTAACAATGAGTGAAAAGAACTATATAATCACAGAAATTAGCAAAGGAAAGTCTTCGCTTCAAATTTCTAAGGATCTGACAAGGGATCATCGAACAATCAAGAAATTTTTTAAACGCCAGCAAGCGCCGCTAGGCTCATGATATGGGCTAGGAGTATTGGTAATGAGCTCGTGGGTCCATTTAAATTGAAAGATGGGGTTAAAATGAATTCCACATGTTACTGTGATTTTTTAGAGCAATATTTCTATGAATGGCTTGATAACCAGTCTTTATCCAAGCGTAGCTCTATGATCTTTAGGCAAGACAACAAACTAAGTCATGCATCAAAGTTTACTAAATCTTGGTTGAAAAAAAAAAAAAGGGATTTGTTGAAGATTTCTTATGGACTGGCCTTCAAATAGCTGTGACTTGAATTCCATTGACAACCCGTGGGGCATCCTCAAGAGAGATATTTATTCCAATGGAAGGCAATTCAACAGCATGTGTGGCCTCTGGGAGGCATTTAAAGTTGCTTCAAACATCTTACTAGCCGCTAAAATTGCAAATCTAACATCAGATGTTGACAATAGCCTGCTAAAAGTTATTGAAAAGAAAGGAGCATTTGTGCAATACATTTTAGGAGGTTTTATTATTTTTTGTTAATATATCTTTTATTTTTAAAATAAAATGTTTTTTTATGTTTTTCCTTTAAGAAATTAACGAATTTGTTCTAAAATTTTTTCATATTATTTTTTTTAGATTAGTTTTACAAAGTATAATAATGTAAAAGTATCAAAATAAATAGTTTCAAATAAACTAGTGACAGTCAAATTAGTCTGCTTTGTTAACTTAGTAAAAGGTTTTCCAACCAAAAACAATATTTTTCTCTATCTAAGTTGATAATATTGAGTATTTCTAAACAGCATCATAATAGGACTTTTAACATTAAAGACGCCACTCATTATACCAATTCAAAACTTGCATATAATCTCTAAACGCAGTCTATTTAGAGATTCTTGATAAAATAGAAAAAAGAATCTGCAATGTTATAGGTAATAACTGGTTACATCGTCTTCAGTCTCTTTTTGGCCATCGCGAATATCTTCCTTGTGTTTTTCTATAAATAATTAAATCTATGGTACCCAGACTTTATGAATTTAATACTAAATACATGTGGGGGATACTAGAATCAAGCAAGAACAAAAATTTAAATACCTGGGAAGTGTTCTAACAGAAGATGGATAGTGCGACAGAGAGATCCGAAGGCGAATAGGCATGGCGAAGGAAGCATTCCAGAAGATGAGTAAAGTATTAAAAGACAAGAAACTTTCCATAGAAACAAGGAAGAGAGTACTGTGTTGCTATGTGATGTCAGTTATTCCATATGGCAGTGAATGCTGGACAATATTATCGAAGATGAAGGAAAAACTTGAAGCAGCTGAAATGTGGTTCGAAAGAAGGATGCTGCGGATGTCATGGATCGAGCATGTGAGGTTTGGGAAAGGATGGAAATGAAAAGGCAATAAATACTGAGCATCAGGAAGAGACAACTAAAGTTCCTGGGACATGCAATGAGGAAGAAGGGCTTGGAGAACCTAATACTAACAAGCCAGATAGATGGAAAAAGAGACAGGGGAAAGCAGCGGATAACATATTTGAAAGACCTAATAAAGTGGATGATAGAATGAGGGGTGCATGGTGTAATAGAAGAATATCCACTGCACCACAACGCACATCCGTCACTAATCGTTTACGGCACCTGGTATTCCTCAAGCGGTCACCCATCTAAGTACTGACCAGGCTCAACGTTGTTTAACTTCGGTGATCGAGCGAAAACCGGTGTATTCAACGTGATATGGCTGTAAGCCACATTAGATAGACCCGGTTACAGCGATTAGATCTACATGTGATGTCAGTTCTTCAATATGGCAGTGAATGCTGGACAATATCATCAAAGATGAAGGAAAAACTTGAAGCAGCTGAAATGTGGTTCTAAAGAAGGATGCTGCGGATATCATGGATCGAGCATATGAGCAATGACGAGGTTTTAGAAAGGATGGAAACGAAAAGGCAATAAATACTGAGCATCAGGAAGAGACAACTAAAGTTCCTGGGACATGCAATGAGGAAAGAAGGCTCGGAGAACCTGATACTAATAGGCCAGATAAAGGGAAAAAGAGACAGAGGAAAGCAGCGGATAATATATTTGAAGAGCCTGATCAGGTGGATGACACTATGGAGGTTGCGTGGTGTAAAATGAAAAAGCGTGCTAAGAGCCACCAGAGATAAGAAGACGTGGAAAGCCATGATCGCCTACGTACTGAAAAAACAGAGCACATAGAAGAAAACGAAGAGACCAGAATGGTAACAAGCTATCATTAATTTATATTTGAAATGGTTAGATGAAAATATATGTTTGTACTGGTGTCCGCTTGGGCATGCCATGCACTCTTATCTTAGTTGTGCAAATGGTATAATCCATAACAGCTCGGAATTTAAATCAGAGAGCCGAGTTTCGATATATTCACATGCACAAATACACTTGAGGAAAGTAAGAATTCACCACTTTTCCCTCAAGTTATGAGTTAATAGAAAATGTACCAAATACAATATTTATTAGCTGAGAAACAAAAACAAAATTCTTACAAACAAAAGGTATTTTCTGTCTTTAAATAATATACGAAAGGTTGATAAACCGTAAAAAAACAAATCGATCATCCCAAGAATTTATATATATATATATATTATATTTTAGAACATGTCCAAATTACAATCTACTACAAAAGTGGATATTTTGTTTCGACATTGAAAGAACAATGTCTCATCTGGTAGTAAACGTTTACTTCCTGATGAAACATTTTTCTGTCAATGTCGAAACAAAATGTACACTTTTGTAGTAGATTGTAATTTGGACATGTTCTAAAGTACAATTTATAATAAATATTGATTGCTCTATTTCTATATTGAGAACTGTTTTAAATTAATATTTTGAACGTTGTCAATATTTTCTTCGTTCCTTATACGTTTTGCTATATATATATATATATATATATAGAGAGAGAGAGAGAGAGAGAGAAAGAGAGATAGAGAGAGAGAGGGGGGAAGAGAAAGTTGAGAGAGAAACGAAAGAAAAAATGTCATAGGAGAATAAGAACCAAGACATATAAAATGAAAATGAAATAAGAAATTGTAATATGATAAATTGAAAAAGCGATGAAAATTTCACCGAAAATTTAAAAGAAAAATTAAAAGAGTAAGTAAAGAAGGCAAGAGAAAAAGAACGAGAATGAAGGAGCCTATGTAAGCGAATATATATATAGTCATCCGCAGACAGATCTGATTCACTGTATCACAGAACATCAGTACGGTTTGACAGCCAATTGCTATTTACCCAGGATTGAAACCCGACCGAAATGGCGTCAGTCGGCGATTCTACATCTGAGTTACGGTCTTTTTAGCGTGTATGTTATCTTTATAAACGCCCAATAGCATAGAGTGCTCTAAATCATTGCTGAATGAATATATACATATATATATATATATATATATATATATATAGAGAGAGAGAGAGAGAGAGAGAGAAAGAGAGAGAGAGGGGGGGGAAGAAAAGTTTGAGAGAGAAACGAAAGAATCAAATATCATATGAGAAGTGAAACCAAGAAATATGAAATGAAAATGAAATAAAAAACTTAAGAAAATATGATAGATTGAAAAAAAGGGATGAAAATTTGATCGAAAATTAAAAAAAAAAATTAAAAGAATAATTAAATAAGGCAAGAGAAAAAGAACAAGAATGAAGGAGTCTGTCCATCATGAAAGCGAAGACAAGAATATGGAAGAGATAAAAAAATGCATCTGTGAAAAAGAACCTGAAAGAAAGAGAACAGAAAAAAGAAACAGAAAAAAAAAAAACGTGAAGAACAAAACGTAAAAGAAGGAGCAAAAATAAAAGTGAAGAAAAGATCAAAAAAATACTTAGAATTCTATTCAATGAATGAAAGCTACAATCGGAAAGATGAATATAAAAAGATAATATTTAATGAAGGATGGATAACGTGTATTTTTTTTTTTTTTTGGTTTTTGCTGGTTTTTGATAAAACTGGACAGCAGCCCGTAAGAAATTTCGGCAGAGAAATATCAGTAATTATCGAAGCGAAGATGTAAATGAAACGGAGCGAGTGATCAATACAAATGTAATTTCCTGGTATATCAACATCGACAAGGGTCAAATACAACCAAGTGATTATACTGGATTCCGTTTTTATTGAGGGATTGAGATTTGGTGTCTGTGTTTGACAAGTAATTTGGATATTTTTCAAGACAGAAAAAAGATAGATTGTGGGGAGAGAAATAGCTAAAAAGCAAAAAAAGAATGAATGAAAAAAAGAAAGAAAGAAACTAAGGATGTAATAATAAAAAGCAAGAGAAAAGAAAAAGATGAATGAAGGAACGCATACAAAAAAAACGAAATTAAAAAGGAAACACATTGTAAAAGAAGAAAGAAAGAAAGAAAGAAAGAAAGAAAGAGAGAAAGAAAAGACAGCGAATGAAAGGAAGTTCACTGAAAGAAAGAGATTAAAAGAAATTACTATCTCATGGAAATAAAGAAATTAACAATCAAGAAAGAAAAAAGAAAAAAAAGAAAGGAAGGACATTGAAAGAAAGAAAACACACCAAAAGAAAGAAATTCAGTTGCAAACTAAATAAATAAAGAAATAAAGAAAAAGAAAGAAAGAGAGAAAAGGCGCCGAATGAATGAGAGCACATTGAAAAAAGAGATTTAAAGAAAACACTGGCTAACAGAAAGAAAGAAAGAAAGAAAGAAAGAAAGAAAGAAAGAAAAGGTACCAAATGAAAGAGAGCTCATCGAAAGAAAGAGATTAAAAGCAAATACAGGCTGAAAGAAAGAAAGAAAATAGAAAGAAAGAAAGAAAGAAAGGAGAAAGAAAGAAAGAAAGACAGAAAAAAGAAAGAAAGAAAGAAAAGAAAGAAAGAAAGAAAGAAAAGGCAACAAATGAAGGAGAGCTGATCAAATGAAAAAGATTAAAATCAAAAACCGGCTTATATAAAGAAAAAAGAAAGAAAGAAAAAAGAAAGAAAGAAAGAAAATAGAAAGAAAGAAAGAAGGAAAGAAAGAAAAAAAAAGAAAAAAGGCACCAAATGAAGAAGAGCACATGGAATGAAATGAATTAAAAGCAAAAACTGGTTGACAAAAACAAAGAAAAAAAAAGAAAGAAAGCGTATATATATATATATATATATATATATATATATATATATACATGCTCTCATACCCTGATTGAATACTCTGGAAGAATGGTAGACCTTGAAAAACAGTAGCTACTCTAGCATCTACGCATAGTTCATTCAGCAATGAATTAGAAAACTCTCAAGTATTGGGCGTCTATAATGCTAATATACACGTTAAAAAGTCTGCCTCCTTCTACCGAGCGCCTATAGCTCAGAGGTATAATCGCTGACTGACGCCAATTTGATCGGGCTTCAATCCTGGGTTAAAAAGCATTTGGAGTCTAACCGTACTGATGAGCTGTGATACAGCGAAACAGATCTGTTTGCGGATGATTGTATATATATATATATATATATATATATATATATATATTGTAAATCGCTTGTGTATATATGCTTGTATATGCATATGTACGGGTATATGTATGTAGGTATGTATGTGTGTATATATTTGTCCGCTTGTCCATATTTGTAAAATATGTATCTATCTATCTCTCTCCCCGGTTTAATATTTGTATAATTTTATAATAATCTAAGCTTAATGCTTAATTAAACTTAGAATTTAAAATTCGTATTCTCTAGCATTAATTCGGAATACATTTTAAAATTAAATTTTAATTTTTATTGTAAAGTGAAATTTATAGTCACTTAGTAATATTGATTTCTATTTTGATCAAACTTTAATATTAATGCACCAATAAATTGTTTTAGGGTCTGTTGTTCTTCTTCTATGGGCCTTGTCCTTTTAGGACGTAGGCGATCATAGCTTTCCACGTCTCCCTATCCCTGGTGGCTTTTAGCACGCCTTCTATTACACCATTCACCCCTCATTCTATCATCCACCTTATTAGGTCCTTCAAATATGTTATCCACTGCTTTCCCCTGTCTCTTTTTCCTCTATCTGGCCTGTTAGTATCAGGTTCTCCAAGCCTTCTTTCTTCATTGCATGTCCCAGGAACTTCAGCTGTCTTCTCCTGATGCTCAGTATTAATTTCCTTTTCGTTTCTATCATTTCTAAGACCTCATCATTGATCACATGCTCGATCCATGATATTAGCAGCGTCCTTCTGTAGAACAACATTTCAGTTGCTTCAAGTCTTTCCTTCATCTTTGATGATAAGTTCTTCAAATTAAGAATCACTCACTCGAAATAAAGGAGAAATATAGGAATAGAGTTTTCAGTCCACAGACATAAACGATTAAAAAGACAAAAAAATATATAATTTGTACATGTAACAGTTAATAATTGTTTATTTCTTGGTAAACTGACTTCTCATTTTTTCAAGACTTCAAACGTAACTAGGTCTAATTTTTCTTAAAAATAGACAGAATTTGACATCATAGGTAGATATTGGGTTTCTTTGAAAGTTTCATGTTTACCATGAAGGAAAAGTGACAGAGCTATGAAAAAATGCATAGATTAATTTCAACTCATTAATAATTCCATTGTTTCTATCCTCGTAAACCAACTTCTTCTATGTACTTTGTCCTTTCACGACGTAGGCGATCATGGCCTTCCACGTCACCGTATCCCTGGTGGCTCTTAGCACGCTTCCGCTTGTAACACTATGCAAACCAATTCTTTCATCTACTAACTCAGGCCCTTCAAACATCAAGCACTGTCATGAAAAAAAAAAACACATTGAATCCCAAGAATATTTATTCTGACATTGTTGTTACATTAGGTTATGACACTCATTTTATCAACAGTGGGTAGGTGAATTTAGGAAAACAAGGGAGACTCTCGAAGATGTCTCAAGGTCATAAGGCTTTGCGTTTGTCACCGCCAAGGAGAACCTTGATCAACATATAGTGAGGGATGATAGGTGATTGACTATGAAACAAATAGGCGATGCAATCAGCATATCCCGGGAAAGAGTCATAACCAATGAGTTTAGCAAGATAAAATGTTCTACTTGGTAGTTTACCCACGTCGTCTGACTCCTGATCAAATGCTCACCAAAGCTAATTCAGTCAGTTAAGTGTCTTGGGCGAAAGAAGAGACGTTACTGACTTGGCAGAAGATTATCCCGTAGTTAGTCAGTCAGTTAAGTGCCATACGTGATACACGCTTGGGCGATCATGTCTCGAAAGAGACATGACTGACTTGGCAGAAGATTATCCCGCAGTAGGTTGCCATTGCTTTCTGCGGTAGACTGGTTGCCGACCAAGGCTATAGAACCCAATCTGTCCTGCTATTTATCCCATAACTGGAAGGAAGAGACGGATTAATACCTTTCCCAAGGGTATTTGCGCGTAAGTGAATACAATGGATTCAACTGGAATTCGAACTCGGCTCCCCGGTTTCTCGTTCCGAGCCGATATCCTCTGTACCACAACGCACATCCTGTACCACAACGCACATACTGGTTGCCGACCAGATCAATAGTACCCAATCTGTCTTACTATTTAACTTATAACTGGAGGGAAGAGACGGATTAATACCTTTCCTGAGAGTATTTGCGTCTAAGTGAATGCAAAGAATTCAACAGGAATTCGAACTCGGCTCCCCGATTTGTCGTTCCGAGTCGATACCAACTGCACATCCAATTACTTCACTGATTACTGATTACTTCACGGAAAAATCTGAAATAGTTTGAGGAATATTCAACTGGTGTACTTGAACGTTTTATAACCCAAGATGATTGTTAGGTTCATCACGTTGAGTCAGGAACAAAGAAACTATCCATGCACTGGAAACACACTTCATTTTTGGTGTTACAATGAGTTTTGTTGGTCACACACTCAACTGCGTCCCACATATAATAGTTAAGGGGTTGCAGTCTAGGGTTTTAAATGGTCAAAGATAAGGCCTGTTGTGGTTACAGAAATTGTCTGAATGCCATGACTGGGTTCTTCATCTTTAGTGGCATGGAGCAGAGTCCTGTTGCCAGAAAAAGTGTCCAAATGAAGCCAAATTTATTTCATTTTCTGGGGAGGTGATATATCAGGTTTTTAAAATGCAAAAGGCATTGGGTTTATTGACTATTTTAAGAGACGCACCATCAATTAAGACTATTATTCCAACTTGCTGAAGCAATTGCTAAAGTCATTTAAAATCAAACGCCCAGGAAATCTTACGAAAAAGGTATTGTTTCATCATAGTAACTCCTTGGCTTCGGGAAAGGGACGTTTCGGCGTAGCCGATTTTGCGAAGGCACTTCGACAGGAATTTTTCGGCGAAGGAACATTTTGGCGTAAGATTAGCAATTAAGAAGTCACCGTGTTTGGATTGTTATTATTATCTCTCTCTCTCTCTCTCTCTCTCTCTCTCTCTCTCTCTCTCTCTCTAACTCCCCCTTCCATTCTCAATAGTCAAATTAAATATTCTATTAGTAATAGCTTTAATTGTCAAATATCTCAATTAGCCTAAAGTTAGAAATTTTCATAGAATTTAAAACATGGTGAAACTTAAATCTTTTCAGTTTTTTAAACCCCAAAAATATACAGATGCTGAGAGAAAGAGAGACACGGGAAAGCAGCGGATAATACATTTGAAGGGCCTGAGCAGGTGGATGGCAGAGCAGAGTTTGGGTGGGTTAACAGGGGAAAGCCGCCTAAGCGCTACCAGGGTAGTGAGACTTGGAAGGCCATGAATACCTACTTCCTGAAGGAACGTGGCACATTGAAAAAGATGAACAAATTAAAAAAAAAATCCTATTGAATTTCTTAGAAGTGTTGCTCATAATTACGAAGCGAAAAAGTAAATTTTAAGATTAAATTTTAAGATTAAATTTTAAGATTAAATTTTAAGATTAAATTTTGAATTTTAAGATTAAATTTTAAAGTTAAATTTTAAGATTAAATTTTAAAATTAAATTTTAAGATTAAATTTTAAGATTAATTTTAAGATTAAATTTTAAGATTAAATTTTAAGATTAAATTTTAAGATTTTAATTTTAAAGATTAAGATTAAATTTTAAGATTAAATTTTAAGATTAAATTTTAAGATTAAATTTAAGATTTTAAGAGTAAATTTTTAAGATTAAAAGATTTACTAAGTTTTAAAAGTATTTTAAGTTTTAAGTTAAATTTTAAGAATTAAATTTTAAGATTAAATTTTAAGATTTTAAGAGTAAATTTTAAGATTAAAAGATTTACTAAGTTTTAAAAGTAAATTTTAAGATTAAATTTTAAGATTTTCAGATTAAATTTTAAGATTAAAAGATTTACTAAGTTTTAAAAGTAAATTTTAAGATTAAATTTTAAGATTAAATTTTAAGATTTTAAGATTAAATTTTAAGATTAAAAGATTTACTAAGTTTTAAAAGTAAATTTAAAGATTCAATTTTAAGATTAAATTTTAAGATTTTAAGAGTAAATTTTAAGATTAAAAGATTTACTAAGTTTTAAAAGAAAATTTTAAGATTAAATTTTAAGATTAAATTTTAAGATTTTAAGATTAAATTTTAAGATTTTAAGATTAAATTTTAAGATTAAAATATTTACTAAGTTTTAAAAGTAAATTTTAAGATTAAATTTTAAGATTAAATTTTAAGATTTTAAGATTAAATTTTAAGATTAAAAGATTTACTAAGTTTTAAAAGTAAATTTAAAGATTCAATTTTAAGATTAAATTTTAAGATTTTAAGAGTAAATTTTAAGATTAAAAGATTTACTAAGTTTTAAAAGTAAATTTTAAGATTAAATTTTAAAATTAAATTTTAAGATTTTAAGATTAAATTTTAAGATTAAAAGATTTACTAAGTTTTAAAAGTAAATTTTAAGATTAAATTTTAAGATTAAATTTTAAGATTTTAAGATTAAATTTTAAGATTAAGAGATTTACTAAGTTTTAAAAGTAAATTTTAAGATTCAATTTTAAGATTAAATTTTAAGATTTTAAGATTAAATTTTAAGATTAAAATATTTACTAAGTTTTAAAAGTAAATTTTAAGATTCAATTTTAAGATTAAATTTTAAGATTAAAAGATTTACTAAGTTTTAAAAGTAAATTTTAAGATTAAATTTTAAGATTAAATTTTAAGATTTTAAGATTAAATGTTAAAATTAAAAGATTTACTAAGTTTTAAAAGTAAATTTTAAGATTAAATTTTAAGATTAAATTTTAAGATTTTCAGATTAAATTTTAAGATTAAAAGATTTACTAAGTTTTAAAAGTAAATTTTAAGATTAAATTTTAAGATTAAATTTTAAGATTTTAAGAGTAAATTTTAAGATTAAAAGATTTACTAAGTTTTAAAAGTAAATTTTAAGATTAAATTTTAAGATTTTAAGATTAAATTTTAAGATTAAAAGATTTACTAAGTTTTTAGTATTTTTTATGATCCAGTTGTTGAAATTCAAGTTTTTAATTTACGTTATTTCATCAGTTAAAAAAAAAAAGGTGTAACACTTGATTTTAAGAATAAACGATAAAAATGTTAATTAAAACTTTAAAGTCTTCGTTTTTCTTGCAAAAATATTAATCTGAGTTTAAAGACAGTGACGCTGAAATGTTTTGAAGCCGAATAAAGAACGCCGAATAGGCTACACCGAAACATAGCAAACCGATTTTAATAGTTGCTGTGTTTGATTGTATATTTGAACCGGCTGATAAACCTCCCGATTCTAATTTGACGATCATCACTTACCTGATATGAAAAAAGAAATAGCCCCACTTGACTAGATACCCAAATCGCAACGATGATATCAGCTGTTGACGTTTTTTTCTACCAAAAGGATGAAGAATTTTATTTTAAAGTCAAGTGTTAAAAGAGCAGCCTAAACTGCCAAATAAAGGTGAGGGATACTAAAACCAAGCCGGTACAAAAATTTAAGTACCTGGGAAGTGTTCTAACGTAAAGTGCGACACAGAGATCCGAAGGCGAAATGGCATGGCGAAAGTCGCATTCCAGAAGTTGAGTAAGGAAAATTTCGCTAGAAACAAAGAAAAGAGTACTGGATTGCTATGTGATATCAGTTCTTCAACATGGCAGTGAATGCTGGAAAATCTCATCAAAGATGAAGGAAAAACATGAAGCAACTGAAATGTAGTTCTGCAGAAGGATGCCGCGGATATCATGGATCGGGCACGTGAGCAATGATGGGGTTTTAAAAAGGATGGTAGTGAAAAGGAAATTAGAACTGAGCATCAGGAAGAGACAACTAAAGTTCCTGGGACAGGCAATGAAGAAGGAGGGCTTGGAGAACCTGACACTAACGTGCCAGATAGAGGGATAAAGAGACCGGGTAAAGCAGCGGATAACCTATTTGAAGGGCCTGAGTTAGTAGATGAAAGAATTGGTTTGCATAGCGTTACAAGCGGAAGCGTGCTAAGAGCCACCAGGGATAGGGAGACGTGGAAGGCCATGATCGCCTACGTCCTGAAAGGACAAGGTACATAGAAGAAGAAGTTGGTTTACGAGGACAGAAACGATGGAATTATTAATGAGTTGAAATTAATCTATGCATTTTTTCATAGCTCTGTCACCTTTCCTTCATGGTAAACATGAAACTTCAAACAAACCCAATATCTATCTATCTATCTATCTATCTATCTATCTATCTATCTATCTATCTATCTATCTATCTATCTAAATAGATAGATAGATAGATAGATAGATAGATAGATAGATAGATAGATAGATGCATCAACCTCTTTCTGGTGTGCATATTTTCTGGAAAATTCTCTTTATAAATTCAGAACACTCATTCCCTCCTTGTTCGTAAATATATGCAGATATTCACAATTATCCAAACGTCTAAATTACAGCATCAGACAAAAAATCCCCATTAAGAAATGTCTTTTACGTTTAGAGAGCTGCACAACAAAGGGCGAAAACTCGGCAAAGAACGTAAATCTCTTTTTATGGGCCTACGTTAGAAGCAAATATGATAGGCAGTTGACGGAATTGCGAGTCGGGGTCCAATATCCGACACATTTCGGATATTCTTTCTTCTGTAGATCAATCGATTTATTGGCTGTTATATTGATCGATGATCGATTTGTTAGTCTAACGTTAACCTCTGTTAATAGCTTGAACCTCGCTCACCTTACCACTTGGCATTCGTTTTGAAATGGTGTCCTCTGCACATATCAAGAGTAGATGGAAGGTTCCCTTCGATTCTACAATAGTGTGAGACCGAGATTCGCAAAGCTTGCCATTCTTTCCTCGTTATATATATATATATATATATATATATATATATGTGTGTGTGTGTGTGTGTGTGTGTGTGTATGAATGGAGGGAGCTAAGGAATTCGAACAATTAAACAAGGAACAAATCCGTAATTTCAGAGATAAACTGAATACATTAATTTCTATAATTAAAAGGACTAAATTCAGCAGAAATAACAGAATTACAAATTTATCAAAATTTAAATCACTGTGTTTTTTTTCATCATCATTTCATTCCAAGCAAGTCAGTTTTACTGCCACTGCTGTGCAGTGGGTTTTTTTTAATCATATCACCCCGAGCAAGGCCGTAACGCTACTGATGTGCAGGGGGCTATGTAAGAGTGAAAAGATTGGGAAAGAGAAAGCCGGAAACCACATCCTAAACAGGGAACAAGGGATGAGCCTCTACACCTGTTCAATAGACGCGGGTGGAGTGTGAAGAAGAGCGTGAAGAGAAAGAGGAACAAAGAAGAACAGGTTATAGGGGGTGTCAGAGAATGGGTAAGAGAATGATGAGAACACTGGTGTGAAGAGAGCTGATGAGAGAAGAGTGAACGGAGAAAAACATGAGAGAAAGAATGGGAGTTAGAGAGATAGGAGAGGACCATTAACCTTACATTTAAATCCTTGGAGATTTTAGCTGTCGTGGAAGAAAGTATACGGAAGGGGATTCCACAGGCAGGAAGTGCGAGAAAATGTGCGTAATGTGGCTTCCCTCTGTCTTTTCTACAAATATTGTCAAGGCTTCTGCTCTAATGTAATTAGCTCACTGGTGCCCCTCCTGCATGAATTTACTCGAGCTACAAGACTCGCAAATAGGTCCCACCATTTTACAGTGAACCCGATAAAATATAACCTGGAAAGCCGGTGAAATTATACTTATCGACAAAAATATTTATCAACACAAAATTTATATATATAAATCAAAATGAAAATGATAGTAATAAAGAGAACAATAACAACAACTTATGCAATTGTAGAAACCCCAATAATTGCCCACTACAAAATAGGTGTAAAATAAATTCAATTGTCTATCAATGCAATTTAACATGAATAGAAAACCCAACTGTTAATTAAGTCTACATCAGATCGACAAAGAATACTTTTAAGCAACGCTGATACATGCACTTAACTTTCTTCAAAAACAACATGTATCGAAACCAAACACCCCTTTCTGCATACTTTTGGAAATTAAAGGACACAAATAAGACATCCAAAGTAAAATGGAAAATCCTGGAAAAAACTGGAATCTGTAAATAGTTCAATGACATCTGCCCCTTGAGCCTGAGTGAAAAGCTGCACATTCTAAGGTTCCCTAACAATGGTTAACTATTAAAGCGTAGGGATGAATTAACAGTTTTATGCAAGCATCGAAAATATTTTCGTTAAAATTTAATTAATCAAATGGTGTCAGTTATCGCTCGTGATCTAATATAAAAAAATTCAACTTGCAGTTGAAATTATTTACTTATTTGAAGTAATATGTGGTCCCGCTAGATACCTTACTCAAACAAAATAATCCTCTCCAAAATTTAATTAATCTTCATGTTTCATCCACAAAATAAAAAAATGAATATTATATTAATTAAATTAAAAAAAACCATACAATACTAAAATTTTACTCCATTTCATGTACTCATAGAAAGTAGTCAAATAAAAATTGTCTACCCATTTAAAAAATCTAAGAAAGAAACAAACAAAATGTTAGGGTGGCACCTCTGTCAGTCGATTGACTGATGGACTATACCTGACGTCACGTCTGGTTACCAGGTTCTGTCTTCCGGGCAGTCAGCTCCAGAGACTCAGAGAGTAAAGGTCGTAACTTGATTTGTCCTGCAGCTGAGTGGAGATACGACTCAGTTTTAAGAACTATATGTATTTCGTTAATACATTATTTTATTTCACTGTTTCCGAGTCTTCTCATTATTTATTTTAACACTAAATCCACAATACAAACACAGACAGACAGACAGACAGACAGACAGACAGACAGACGGAAAGGACGATCTAATAAAAGAAGGAATAGGCACAGAAATAAACAAAAAAAAAAGAAAGAAAAAAATGAAACAAACAAAGAAAGAAAATATAATACAGAAATGAATATGTATACAGACAAAGAAATATGAAAGAAAACCAGAAAGAAAATGAATGAAAATGATCTCATTAAAAAAAAAAAAAAATGAAAGAAAGAAAATGTTCTTTAAAGGCAAATAGAACTTTGCTTTGTTGTAAAAATCGCCATAGCCAATCTGACAATATACGCCTGATAAAACTGGCATTTCTCCTGCAAAGCCGAAGTAAGGTTCAAATATTTTATTACGAAAAATAATTTCAGGTATTTTCTTTAAACAAATAATATCGACTCGGAACAAGAAGTCGGAGATCCGAGTTCAAATTCTGGGTGAATTCGTTTCATTCACCTACGCACAAATACCTTTGTAAAAGTTATTAATCCATTTCATCTCCCTCCAGGTATGGATTAAATAGTAGTACAGATTAGGTTCTATAGCCTTGGTTGATCTATCACAAAAAGCAATGTCAACCAGCGGGAAAATCTTCTTCCTAGTCAGTCATGTCTAGAAAGAGACATGATCGCCATACCGTGTATCACGTATGAAAATTAACTGATTTAACATTCAGCCGGGAAGCGTTATAACAGAAGACGGAAAGTGCGACACAAAGATCCGAAGGCGAATTGGCATGGCGAAGGAAGCATTCCAGAAGTTGAGTAAAATATTAAGAAACGGGACAATTTCGCTAGAAAGAAGGAAGAAAGTATTGGATTACTACCTGATGTCCGTCCTTCGATATGGCAGTGAATACTGGACAATACCATCAAAGATGAAGGAAAAACTTGAAGCAACTGAAATGTGGTTTCACAGAAGGATGCTGCGAATACAATGTTAGCCATGACGAGGTCTTGGAAATGATGGAAACAAAAAGGAAATTAATACTGAGCATCAGGAAGAGACGGCTGAAGGTCCTGGGACATGCAATGAGGAAGGAGGGCTTGGAGAACCTGATACTAACAGGCCAGATAGAGGAAAAAGAAACAGGAGAAAGCAACAGATAACATATTTGAAGGACCTAATCAGGTGGATGACGGAACGAGGATTGCATGGTGTAACAGGAGAAGGCGTGCTCAGAGCCACCAGAGATAGGGAAATGTGGAAAGCCATGATCGCCTACGTCCTGAAGGGACAAGGCACATAGAAGAAGAATAATATTCAGCCGATATATTATTCGTGCAATTTTATTCTTTCAGTTTTGAGTTTTCAGGTTAAGCGAACGTTTCTGTTCTTCGGATTTCGTCAAAGCATGCAATTTATTCCTCATCATTTGCCGTGTCCCTTCAGGACGTAGGCGATCATGGACTCCCACCTGGTTATGTCTCATGTCGCTCTCAGTAATTTTTTGTTGTTATCTCTTCCAAGCCCCGCTCCGTCAACCATTTGCTCAGACCTAACAAGTAGGTCTCGCGCTGCTTTTCCCTGTCTTTCTTCTATTTATCCGACCCGTGGGTATCAAGTTCTCCTGACCCTCCTTCCTCATTACGTGTCCCAGGAACCTCATTTGTCTCTTCCTGGTATTTATTATCAGTTTTCTTTTCGTTTGCATCCTTTCCTCATCGTTGCAAACGTGCTCTGTCCATGGTATCTTCAGCATCCTTCTGTAAAACCACATTTCTGCTGCCGCAAGCCTCTCCTTCATCCTTGATGAGATTGTTGAGCATTCACTTCCATCCGTCTATGGCATCCTTAGCATCCTTCTGTAAAACCACATTTCTGCTGCTGCAAGCCTCTCCTTCATCCTTGATGAGATTGTTGAGCATTCACTTCCATCCGTCTATGGTGTCCTTAGCATCCTTCTGTAAAACCACATTTCTGCTGCCTCAAGCCTCTCCTTCATCCTTGATGAGATTGTTGAGCATTCACTTCCATCCGTCTATGGTATCCTTAGCATCCTTCTGTAAAACCACATTTCTGCTGCCGAAGCCTCTCCTTCATCCTTGATGAGATTGTTGAGCATTCACTTCCATCCGTCTATGGTATCCTTAGCATCCTTCTGTAAAACCACATTTCTGCTGCCTCAAGCCTCTCCTTCATCTTTGATGAGATCGTCCAGCTTTCAATTCTATACAAAAAGGACAGATATAACATAGCAACCAAGCACTCTTTTCTTTGTTTCTAATGAGATTTTCCTGTCTTTCAGTACTCGGGCTAGCTTCTGAAATGCGTCTTTGGATGTTCATGTCGCATTTTCCTTCCCAGGTAGTTGATATATTTTTTTACTAGTTCTAAACTTCCAATTTTCAGAAATGTTTATTATGAACTTTATTTTATAGTGTTAAATATTCTTGATGCTTAGTGCCAAAATTGGTGTTTTTTTTTTAAGTAGTGCACTGGTAGTGTACAGGATGTGCGTTGTGGATATCGACTCGGAACGAGAAACTGGGGAGCCGAGTTCGAATTCAAATTGAATCCATTGTATTCACTTACTCGCAAATACTCTTTGGAAAGGTATTAATCCGTCTCTTCCTTCCAGTTATGGGTTAAATAGCAGGACAGATTGGGTTCTATAGCCTTGGTCGGCAACCAGTCTACCCTAGAAAGCAATGGCAACCTACTGCGGGATAATCTTCTGCCCAGTCATTCATGTCTCTTTCGAGACGTGATCGCCCAAGCGTGTATCACGTATGGCACTTAACTGACTGACTGAGTGTACTGGTGGAAAGGCATTTTAGACTATGAGATTTCTTTTGTTATAAAGTGCTTGGTATAAATATCACGATACCGCAATTATAAAATAAATTTGGAGAATCATATCACTTAGCTGAACACTTAGCCCTGAAAAATGAAGGCAACACAATATTGTTCCCACGCAACTTTTAAGTTGTCATGCCTTATACTATACTGCAGTTAAATAAAAAGCTTCTCCAGATTATATATATATATATATATATATATATTATTAATTATACTTTAGAATACTTGTTACCATCATTATTAATTACCTGACGAGATATTGCTCTTTCAATGTCGAAACAAAATGTACAATTTTGTAGTAGTTTACACATTTTCTAAAGTATAATTGATTAATAAATATTCATTGCTCTATTGAGTACTGTTTTAAATTAATGTTTTGTACGTTGAAATTATTTTTTCGTTCTTCATTCACTTGCATATATATATATATATATATATATATATATATATATATATATAATGTAATCCTGATTCCAGTTTAAACTGACTATTCTATAATTTATTAAAAGTAAATAGGATTTTCATGTGAAATCAAGAAAATAACATGTTTTATAATCGTTTCACCCCAAGGAAGTCAATACTGCCATAGGTGCGGAAAAAAATAAAAAAGAGAGAAGAAAGAAAAGAATAAAAAGAGAAGGTACAGGGGATGCCGAAGAAAGGATAAGTGAAAGCTGGTAGTCGAACAGATAGAACATAGCAATTGGCGTTGCACTTAAATTTTCTAGGTTGTAGCCAAGAGTAGCAGGTATACAAAAGGGAGTTCCAGAGACGGGAAGTGCGAGAAAAGAAATTGAGGGAGTAGAAGTAACGGTTACATTTGCCTATTTTGACGGTAAAAGTATGGGGCCTAGTTGCCAATCTAGTAGCACTAGTAAATATATGTGGTCGGGGTGTCAGGAAAAGAAGCTCGTCAGAGCAGTTGCCATGAAAGAAATCGTAGAAAAGGCAGAAGGAAGTCACATTACGTCGATGAGAACTTGACTGAAGGTGAGCTGCCAAGTCAGGATCTATTATATTGCAGATACTTCTTTGTATTTTTTGGAGAAGCTCAAGATGAATACCAGGCACACCAGACCAGATGTGGCGTCATATCTAGTCGTTGCAGTAAAGTTGTAGATTCTGGAATTTCATAAAAGATTTTTCATTTTGTTTTTTTATTATCAGCTATTTATTTATAGCTCAGTTTCTGCTTCCCCGTCTCTCTACCCTACACAAATATATATGCATATATATAAATATATGTGTATGTGTCTGTGTGCGCATATATATATATATATATATATATATACACGTGTAATGATATGCGCTAAAAGTCTGCCTACTTCCACCGAACGCCCATAGCCCAGGGGTAGAGTCGCCAACTGACGCCATTTCGGTCGGGTTTCCATCCTGGATAAAAGCAATCGGAGTCTAACCGTACTGATGAGCTGTGATACGGCGAAACAGATCTGTCTACGGATGACAATATATATATATATATATATATATATATATATATATATATACGCATCCTTCATTCAGCAGTGTATTAGAACTTTCTCAGCTATTGGGCGTGTATAATGATAATATACACGCTAAAAAGTCTAAAGTCTGCCCCTTCTACCGAGCGCCCGTGCCTGTAGCTCAGAGGTAGAATCGCCAATTGTCGCCAATTCGGTCGGGTTTTAATCCTGGGTAAAAAGCAATCGGATGTTTAACCGTACTGATGAGCTGTCATACAGCGAAACAGATCTGTCTGCGGATGACTATATGTATAAATATATTTAATCATCCGCAGACAGTCCTGTTTTGATGTTTCACGGCTCATAAGTAAGGTTAGGCATCCGATTGCTTCTATCCAGGATTTAAACCCGACAAACTGACATCAGACGACGATTCTACCATTAAGCTATAGTGGAGTAAGACTGACATGTTATATACACAATCTAAACACACGTCAATAGCCAAGAGTGATCAAATTCATTACTGAATGAACGATGCGTGAGCAGGTACACATAGTTTGTCGCGTTACGTGAGCAGATTCATGCCGACTTCGAAGTTTCTTAAGTACACCGTTATGATGTTTTCACCTGTCAAGGATATTTATAAATAAACCTAACGAGTGAGAAGACAATAACGGTCTCCCCACCAAATTTCGAAGCCGACATGGATCTGCTCAGCTAAAGACATGAACTCTTTGTACTTATCAATGCTCTATCTAAATTCTGATATCGAGCAATTTACAATAAAAAAAAACTGCTTGCTTAAATATATTTTATTAATAAAACACTGAAAAAACAACAATTAAGTCACAAGAATCATAATTTATATCGATATATCTTTTTTTTTTTTTTTTTTTTTTTTTTTTAATCATCTCACCCCAAGCAAGGCATTCCACTGCCACTATTGTGCATGGGGCTACATAGGGGAAGGTAAAGAGAAGGAGTGGATAGACATAGGGAATGTCAGGAGAAAGGTGATAGATGAGTAAGGATAGCGAGGATGAGTGTCGGGCAGATGGGAAGAGTGTTTGATAGAATGGGAGCAGGTTAGTGTGTTAGGAGGTGTCTATTGACCTTACATTTAAACTCCTGGAGATTGTAGCCGTCGGGGAAGCAATCGTGTGGAAGGAAATTCCACAGTCGTGAAGTGCGAGGAAAGAAACTGTTGGAGTAGAAGTTACGGCTGCATTTTATCGATTTCACTGTAAAAGGGCGGGATCTAGTTGCTAATCTAGTATCTCGTGCAAATTCGTATTTAGGGGGCACCAGTGATCTAAGTTCATCGGAGCAGAAGCCGTGAAAGTATTTATAGAAGAGACACAGCGAAGCCACGTCTCGCCGGTGGGAGAGAGACTGCAGGCGGTCTGCCAAGTCAGTATCTATCACATTACAGACCCTCCTCTGAACCTTATCGAGAAGCCCGAGGAGAACAGCAGGGGCACCCGACCAGATATGGCAGCAGTATTCAATGCACACACCTGGTGACCTGGCAAACTCTATTTGGCAATAGAAATACAATCGCATCTTCCACAATAATAATGGAAATATTATTAATCTAAATGAAAAAAGCCAACACTCAATAACATCAAATATGAACACGGTCATTATATGTTGACTGTGTTTGAAAAATAGAACATTTGTATAACTTTATATACATAAATAAAACAATCAGATAAAACAATCGAATAATTGTAGCGTTCAAAACAAAAAATAGATTCCCGCTATGTGAACATTCTTTAAAAAAAAAACAAAAAAAAAACACACGCACACACACAAAAAAAGATAAAAACAGTTTGTGCAATCGCCTATGGCAGAAACCTAGTTTGCGTAATAACTCCTTTACAAATAAAGAAAATTAAGAATATATATAAGCGTCAGCATTTTAAGCTTTCTTTGCTTTTCCTGTGCTAGATTCTTTGTGGGTGAGGTAAATTTTAGCAATACTGAATGAAAAATCGGTAAGCTGAAGTCGGATACCCACTGCGATGTTTATATACAGTTACTCTGTCAAATACTCTTTGGCGAAGCATAAAAGCATATCACCCAAGCTATGGGTTAAATTGTAGGATTTTTGTCTGGAAAAATCATTGTTATTAAAAAATTAATGCTTTATTCACTCGCAGAAGAAAGAATTATTTTTACAATCCAAAATGGGTTTAGATTTTAAATAACCAACAAAGGGTTGATAAGACATAAAAAAGAGGATAAAAATCTCCAGTGCTTCGTTTTAGAAGCTTGATATAAAGTATTTTATGAAATAGTATGAGGACAAAACTGGAAGCGGCCGAAATGTGGTTCTACAGAAGGATGCTACGGATATTGTGGACTGAGCATACAAGCAACGACGAGGTGTTAGAAAGAATGGCAACAAAAAGGAAATTGATGCTGAGCATCAGGAAGAGACACCTGAAGTTTCTGGGACATGCAATGAGGAAGGAGAGCCTAGAGAACCTGATACTGACTGGTCAGATAGAAGGAAGGAGAGACAGAGGAAGGCAGTGGATAACATATTTGCAAGGCCTGATCAGGTGGATGACGGAACGGGGGTTGCCAGGAGCATCAGGAGCAAACATAAGGGATAGGGAGACGTGGAGAGCCATGATCGCCTACGTCCTGAAGGGACAGGGCACATAGAAGAAGAAGAATTTTGAATCAGCAAGCATATTAACCCGATTTGGTGTTTGACGCACTACATTCTTTTATTCTGTATCGTCTCAGTTTTGTTTTCTACATAGCGTAGATTATAGAATATTAATAAATAATATATAAATATATCGAAGAATCGGAGAGAAATATGGTAACTGAAATGCAACGTCAGTGTGAAGGACACAGAAATGGAATGTCTTTTTACAAAAACTAAAAAATATCGAATTCTAAGGGGAGGTAAGTCGACGCTTATGGAAGGCAGGCGGCAAAAATAATGCTTAAAAAATATATGAAAGAACCGTTGTTGCTGTCACCTGACACAAATCAACGCTAGCCTAGTCGGATGGAAAGATAATAATTATGGGCATGCGCAGAAAGTGCCGACTCACCAATTGAATCCAGTCTCCACGGACGCGGCGGGAATTCTGGAAATCGTGTCGCCCCAAAAAATAAAAATAAAAGCAAAGAGATGAATAAAGAAAAATAAGAAAAAGGAGGTAAACCCATAAGTGAAATGAATAAATAAGAGAAAATCAACGAAGGCAAAATCATGGTCGAAGTCATCTCGAATATTGGGATTCAAAATTGAGCGGGAAAAAACTTGGTTTCATATACCTTGAGTGGAGGCGATGTGGGTCCATTTCTTGAGGCTCTGAAAACAGATATTTGTTTATTTCCATAAAAGAAATGGCGTGAATTAATCATCCTCTACTGTCTTAAACCTTACGAAGAAATTTTATTTTTTTCAGTAGGTTCTATCTTGTTTCTTTTTCTTTATTACTTTTTTCATTTGGTTCAATCTCTTCCTTTGCTAAAGCCTTTTTTATTCTCTTCTTTAGAGCTTTTTCTTTCTTTCTTTCTTTCTTTCTTTCTTTCTTTTTTTATTTATTTATTTCTTGTTCCGTATTTATTTTTCTTTCATTTTCGTTTCTTCCAGAAACATTTCTCTTTTAATTTAGTCGTTAAATTTATTTATTTAATTTTCCGTGTGTCAGTTCCATTAGATGTATCTTTCTTTCTTTCTTTCTTTCTTTCTTTTTCCGTGTGTCTGTTCCATTCTATATTAGATTTTTCTTTCTTTCTTTCTTTCTTTCTTTCCCTGCGTATCTGTTCCATTCTTTCTTTCTTTCTTTCTTTCTTTCTTTCTTTTTCCGTGTGTCTGTTCCATTCTATATTAGATCTTTCTTTCTTTCTTTCTTTCTTTCTTTCTTTCTTTCTTTCCCTGCGTATCTGTTCCACTGTATATTAGATTTTTCTTTCTTTCTTTCTTTTTTCTTTCTTTCTTTCTTTCTTTCTTTCTTTTTCCGTATGTCTGTTCCATTCTATATTAGATTTTTCTTTCTTTCTTTCTTTCTTTCTTTCTTTCTTTCTTTCTTTGCTTTCTTTCCCTGTATCTGTTCCACTGTATATTAGATTTTTCTTTCTTTCTTTCTTTCTTTCTTTCTTTCTTTCTTTCTTTCCCTGTGTATCTGTTCCTTTCTTTCTTTCTTTCTTTTTTTCTTTCTTTCTTTCTTTCTTTCTTTCTTTCTTTCTTTCTTTCTTTCCGTGTATCTGTTCCATTCTATATTAGGTTTTTCTTTCTTTCTTTCTTTCTTTCTTTCTTTCTTTCTTTCTTTCTTTCTCCGTGTATCTGTTCCATTCTATATTAAGTCTTTCTTTCTTTCTTTCTTTCTTTCTTTCTTTCTTTCTTTCTCCGTGTAAATGTTAATTTATGTATCTTACTTTCTTTATTTATTACTTTCTTTTTTCTTTCTTTCTTTTTCCGTATTTATCTTTCTTTTTTTCTTTCTTTCTTTCTTTTTCATTTTTTATTTCTGCCAAATACTTTTCTGTTTTAAATTCCTTGTTCATGTTCTTTCTTTCTTTCTTTCTTTCTTTCTTTCTTTCTTTCTTTCTTCTGTATCTTTTCCATTCTATATTAAGTTTTTCTTTCTTTCTTTCTTTCTTTCTTTCTTTCTTTCTTTCTTGTTCAGTATATATTTTTCTTTCTTTTTCCGTATTTATTTTTCATTCTGTCTTTTCTTTTTTCTTCACTTTTTATTTCTGCAGAACACCTTTCTCTTTAAATTTCATATTTCATTTCTTTCCTTCATTCTTTCTTTTTCCGTATTTATCTTTCTTTCTTTTCTGTTTTTTTTTTTCATTTTTCATTTAGAAAACAATAATCAAAATATCGAAGAAAAAAAAGAAACGGCTGAGCACTCTAACTCAACTTTGCAGGCAAACGTGTACGTAACAAAATGGTGGCTATTTGCATTACCAGTCATCTCACGTTTCGCTCATCAGGAGCAGCACACTATCTGTCACGTGCAAATGACACTGGTGTACGAATCAGTTGTCTTCAAACTCCCATTTCCGGATGCATTCTCAACTGGGACCTGCAACACCTTAGTCATTTGGCGGAAGATGATCTTGGTATTTTTTCTGTTGGACAGCTTCAGAGAAACGAAGAGACTCGACATTTGGAAGGAAATAAAAAGACTTGAGCATAATGTGGCGGTAAATAGAAGAAAAAAGGGAGAAAGAACGACAGAAAGAAAGAAAGAAAGAAAGAAAGATTGACAAGTAAAAGACAAAAGGGAATATTAACGCTGATAAAAATGTACAGAATAAATAACAAAACGAATAAAAATAATAAAGAAAACTTATCAAAAAGGAACATGAATGAAAATAAATAAGAAAAGAACGAAAGAAAGGAAAAAAGAAAGAAATCAAGAAAGAAAGAAAGAGAAAAGTGAATAAATAAGAAATAGAAGAAAAAAGAAAGAAAGAACGACAGAAAGAAAAAAAAGAATGAAAAAAGAAAGATGGACACGAAAAAGACAAAAGGGAATATTAACGCTGATAAAAATGTAGTGAATAAATAAAGAAAAACGAATAAAAAGAAAAAAGAAAACATATCAAAAAGTGAACATGAATGAAAATAAATAAGAACAAAAAACAACGAAAAAAGAAAGAAGTCAAGAAAGAAATAAAAAGAAAAAAATGAATAAATAAAAATAAAGAAAGAAAAAAGTATTGGCATGAAAAACTAATGTAAATTGGGACAAAATGAAAAATAAATGAAGAAAAACAGATAGAAAAATGAAAAATGGAAGGAAAAATGGACATGAATTGTGTCAGCTTCTAATAAATAAACGATTATGAAAAAGATGAAGAATAAAAGGAGAATGATCAAAAAAAAAAATTAAATAAATATTTGATGATAAAGAATGTGAAGAATAAAAAATATAACAAAAGAAAATAGTCCGAATAATAAAAATAGTATAAAAAGAAAAAACAAAAAAAAAAAACCAAAAACAAAAACAAACAAAAAAAAAAAAATCGAACACACAAACAAAGAGATAATTAAATACGTATTTAACTGGCAGTTAAGAAAAATATGAAGAATAAAAAAATAAAACCGACAAAAAAAAAATCGGAAGAGAGAAATAACGAATGAATGAAAGCAAAGAACAAGATAACAAAGTGACACGAATTAAATCAGCATCAAGCAAATAATTGACTATGAAGAACTAACTGTATAGCCCGGCGTTGCTCAGGTGTAATGAAAGCTTTAAAACTAATCCATGGTTCAGCTCAGACTCAGCCTAAAGAATATTTGAAATAATAAAATAATTGCGACAATATACCAATCGCACCTATTATATATATATATATATATATATATATATATATATATATATATATATATATATACTAGCAGTATAGTCTGGTGGCGTTGCTCATGTGTAATGATAGCTTTAAAACGAATCCATGGTCCTGGAGCTCAAACTCTTTGGAAGCTGGCACGCAAGACTAAAAAGCAATAGTTGTTTCCAGTTAAAGCGAAACCGTAGACTGAAAGAAAAATGAATGGATGTAAGTCAAATTTTGCTTTCCTGGAATCGATATCAAATAAGTTTTTTTCGTCGTAAACTGAATTTTAAAGGCTAAATAAGTCCTCTGAGTAAATGGTATCATGGCTGAGACTAAGAACTACAATTATACCTACTTAGAGCCAAACCTAAAGCAAAAAACTAAAATAAAAGTGCTGAAAAAATACAGACATACAGGCAGATAAACAGACACTCACACAAACATCTTGCCTTTCATATATATATATATATATAATCGATTTTCAGCACTATTGTAAGAACTTCAACCTTGAAACTTCTGAATATCGTTTCTTATGTCTTTGTCTATGAGTGTATCAAATTTGATTAAAATCGGACCACTCCTTCTATAACCTGATTTTTTCGATTATCAATTTTCGATATTTATCGGGGATACCTCGACACAAATCCTAGCTCAGAACACTCGCAGATGCTTATAGTACAACTGTGTAAATTTTCAAGAAAATCGGTTCAGCCATTTCGGAGTCTATAGGTAACGGACACACACACAAACAGACACACACACACACACACACATAAACACACACAGACAAAGTTCCATTTATAAATAATTTTAGCTGTGAGGAATGAAATAACGAACGAAAGAAAAATGGCAGTGCATAAATAAATATATGAACAAACAAAAAGGAGATAAAATTAAATCAGAGCGAAATAAATTGTCTCTCATAAAAAATATGAAGAATAAAAAAAAGAAAAACGATAAAAATATTTCTGAAATAAAAAAGAAATGAACAAAACAAACAAAGAAACAAACAAAACAAACAAACCAAAAAAGAGACGGGAATTAAGTTAATTCCATACTTCATTTCTTTTTCTTTCTTTCTTTCTTTCTTTCTTTCTTTCTTTTTTTCTTTCTTTTTTGTTCCGTATTTATCTTTCTTTCTTTCTTTTATATTTTCTTCATTTTTCATTTCTGCCAAACACCTTTCTCTTTTAATTTCATACTTCATTTTCTTTCTTTCTTTCTTTCTTTCTTTCTTTCTTTCTTTCTTTCTTGTTCCGTATTTATCTTTCTTTTTTGGTTTTCTATTTTTTTCATTTTTATGTCTGCTTTGACGCTTGTTTTCAATTGGAACACTTTGACACTTGTTTTTCATTTAAAACACTGACATTTTCTGCATTTTGGACAATTTGATACTTTTCATTTGGAACACTTTGATACTTAACCACTAATGAACAAAAGGTTTAAGAAAAAATGTCAAAATAAAAAGTGAAAGATTGAAAGAAACATCGAATGGATAAAAGTGAATAATTGTGTGTAGATCCCTGAGCCTCAGGGTTGACAAAAAGAAGGGAAGCATATAATAATTTCACCGAGAAAATGTTTAGAATGTAGAAGAGAAAAGTGGTTCTTAATTTCATCGGCAAAAAAAATTTGATAGTCTGTGACAGCCTGCAAAACCATTTCTCTAAAAGCCAATGCAAAGCTGAGAAACATCTCGATATATCTTATACTTATCTTAAGACACTACAGAGCCAATAATCTGTAACTGGGTAAAGTGGACAAACTGGAAACCTTAAAGCTTGTACGAAACTGGGTAGTCACGTGTGTAAATAAAAAATAAAAAATGGAAAAAACCCTGATGTAGTTTGAAGTATAGTAAAAACAGCCATCGGTGGTAATGTCTACAAATTGTGCAAGGAGGAAAAGTTAGACATTATGTTGTTTCCAAAATAAAAAAATAAAAAATTGTCGAGTAAAAGATCAGAAATAATATCCAGATATAATCACACGTATAAACACATACTAGCTTCCATTTAATTATGGTCCCAAATTAATTATATATATATATATATATATATATATATATAAAGACGAAAGAAAAACTTATTTATTCATATATATTTATGTGTGTGTGTGTGTGTGTGTGTGTGTGTGTGTGTGTGTGTGTGTGTGAAGGCTTTCCAGTCTTTTCTACCGAAACTTGATAGAATTCAAAAGCATCTTGGGTGTGGGTGACAAATTATTTTCTACCCTCGAATCTAGCCAGATTGCTATAATTCTTAAAACTGTAAAAACCCAAGAACTGTTAAAACTGAAAAACCTTAAGAATTATACCAAGCTTGTTAGCAACGTGTGGGAATTATAAATAAAAAATGGAAAAGATCCTGTTACAACATTGAGTAAGGTAAAAAAACAACATACAACAGTAGTCATATCTGCAATTTGTGTCAAGAAAATGGGTTAACCATTATGTTGTTCCTATATATATATATAAACAAATACTGTCAAAAAAAGTACATTTTTAAATTAAAAACTTATTTTTTTATTAATATTCTTTCCTATATATATATATATATATATATATATATATATATATAAGCATGCGGTGCAGATATAGAAGAATCCAAAGAAGCATCCTGTGCAAAAATTGGTAGGATAACTCTCTAAGAGTGCTCTAAATATATATGTATAATAATACATATAGAGCAAATATAAGAAAAAAATTGAAGCCGACACGTTATTTCATGGCAAATCGGAAGTGTGGCCCTATTTTAGGCGAACCATCATCAGCTTCCGTCTTTATTGTATTCGTGTAAAATCTTCCGTACATTAATGACGGAAGCTGATGATGGTTCGCCTGAACTAGGCTGATACTTCCGATTTACCATGAAATAACGTGTCTGCCTTAATTCTTTCTTATATATATATATATATATATATATATATATATACTTAATGTGAATAAAACCAAATGACGCTGAAGTGTGAAGACAGTGAATTCAAGAAACTTCGCCGCCATGACTAAAATAACTACGCTCAACGAAGAACTTAAGTTTCCCCACATTGATTTTATAAACGCTCTATTCTTACTTTGATATCGAGCACTTTATGACAATATCATCGTGTATAATGGTGCACCTAACTGTAAGGTTAGATATGTTTTTCGTGTATATGGGTGCACCTAATTATGTGCATGTTCCCAAGTATAGTTATTAATATATGTATTATTGTATGTATTATTGTATGTATTATTGTGTGTATATGGGTGCACCTAATTAAATGTATTTCATGTATAAGTGTGGACCTAATTATGTATATGTTTTTGCTGTATATGAAAACACCAGATTATATGTAGATTGTGTTACTCTTGGATGTAGTCAATTGTACATTCTTGAACTGATTATACCTCCATGTATTGATCATTCTACTCATATGTGTACAGGTTAATATCAAGATCCGAATGATGATTGCCGGTATATATGAATATATATGGGTAATATTTGTTAAGAAGTATTAAATGTGAAATATACCACCTCGTTTGGGAATTAAAAGTAGATGGATGTGTATACACAGGCGTACATCGTCTTTATGCATACGGGTATATAAAAAGTTGTTTATATATATATATATATATAATTAAGGTTAATCAATTTGTCATTACTTTCTGTGGGAGACTGGTTGCCAACCAAGGCTACAGAACATAATCAGTCATGCTATTTAACCCGTAGCTTGAGGGAGAAGAAACAGAAAAATACATTTTATAGGAGTATTTGCACGTCAGTGAATGCAACTAACTCAAGAGGAATTTGAACTGGGCTCTCCGTTTTCTCGTTCTGAACCGATATCCATTGCACCACAACGCACATAAATATTCTTAAAGCCTCCAGGTGTGTGCGTGTGTTGAATCCATTCACCCCAAGCAAGACGGTAAGGCCACGCTAAGACTCAAGGAGAAAAAAATGAGTAAAATGTAAAAGAAACCAGGAACCCAATCCTGAACATGAATAAACAGGATGCACCTACTCCTGTTAAAAGCAAGAGTAGTGTGAACCGATATATATATGTTCATACATGTGTGCGTAGGTCCGCTTCTCATGGATTTGCGAGTGTATAAGCACAATAATTGTATGTGGATATAAACAGATGAAAGTATGTATGTAGAATACATTTATATGTGCGTGCGCACGCACGCACGCATGTGTGAGTGCGGAGTATCTATGAGTAGATATACGTATGGATATGAGGATGCATGTAAGTATGAAAGTATATGCGTAATTTGGGAGTATATGTGAGAATGTTTAGCATACTTAACATATATATAACACCATTTATACGCGCAGAAAACCCGTCTTTATAAAATATATGTGAGTATACGAACGTATGGGGGCATGAACAAATGTAAGTCTATAGGTATATATAAGCATAAGCACAGTCACAATTGTATGTACATATGTGGATGCGTGCGCATGTGTGTATGTGGATATAAGTTAGTGTACATGGGTGTGTTAATTTGTGGGGTTACACATACATACGTATCCCAGGAACTAGAAGTATGCGGTTAATGAATTAGTGGTCAACATCTTCGTAGCTGGTCCGGATACCCACAACTGAGATGACGCATTTTGCTATTTTTTTTTCTTATGCTTCTCTCTTCAGCTTAAGGAAATGCTTATTCCGGAAAAAATCTTTGAAACAAATGGAACTAATGTAGTGTGGTCTGATGAGGTAATTTATTTCATTAAAATAAAGTATAATTTATAACCAATTTAAATAACCTGTTGAGTTTTCTTTTATAAATATCATATTGCTCTGGATAACATCCATTGAAATCTCTATATAGGTATAAAACTTAATATTTTATATCAAGTTCATCTTGTTGGATTATCCTCGCCGTTTACGAACTGGACATCTATCTATCTATCTATCTATCTATCTATCTATCTATCTATCTATCTATCTATCTATCTATCTATCTATCAGCGACCGAAGTCTAAGCCGTACTGATGAGCTGTGATACAGAGAAACAGATCTGTCTGCAGATGACTATAGTATAGTATAGTATAGTATATATATATATATATATATATATATATGTGTGTGTGTGTGTGTGTGTGTGTGTGTTAATATACTTAATTTCAATAAAGCAGCACTAATTATTATAGACTAATGTCCGAAAAACAAATGCTAACCTATGAGTAACTTAAATCGTCAATAACCCAACGGGGACTACCTCGTAGGTTAAATAAAGGTGAAGAAAAAAAAAAGAAACAAACCAAGCACAAGAACAATGCATCAAGTGCTTATATATATATATCTAATAAAATTTAGAGGGAAAATATCCATTCTCCACATGTTAGTCTAAGGCATGCATTGTCAACCCCGTTTAAACAAAGAATGAGTAAAAATTCTATTGCAGGGGGCTTTGTCTAGTAAAGGAATGGGTAGGAGAATATTGGCTATTATAGGGTTACTCTAGCGGAATCTTAGTAGTAATTTCTTCTATGTTAGTGGGAGGTATGTGGCTTGACTACCTGGTTACTAGTGGTAGGTCGAAGAGAAAAGATAACTGCTCAGCCAAACCCTAAAACAAATTCTTTTGTAACTAAACTGAAGAATAAAAAAATTATCGCAATTTAAATTTATTTCTCTAACGACACATGCTAATAATTTTTCTACGTTTGTTAAGAAATATATCCAAATGAATAAGAAACGAAGAAAATATTTGCAACGTTCCAAACATTAATTTCAAACAGTTCACAATATAAAAAAAGAGCAATTAATATTTATTATTAATTATACTTTAGAACATGTACAAACTACAATCTACTACAAAATTTAGTTTCCACATTGAAAGAACAGTCTCATCAGGTAGTTAATCATGATGGTAACAACATTATTAATCAACATTATTATATATATATATATATATATATATATATATATATATATATATATATATATATGTTTCGTATAAAAGCCTTTGTAAAATAAAGACGGAAGCTGATAATGGTTCACCTGAAAATAGGCCCAAACTTCCGATTCACCATGAAATAACGTGTCTGCCTTAATTTTTCTTATATTTGTTCTATATGTATTTATATGCATATATGTTTAGAGCTCTCTTAGAGAGTTATCCTACCACTGTATGTACAGGATACTTCTTTGGATTCTTCTATACCCACACTGCATGCTGATATATATATATATATATATATATATATATAGTTAGATAGGTGTGAGTTTGTGGCTCTGTGTTTCACGCTTTTGCATCGCAAACTCATACCTATCTAACTAAATATGTTAGTTCTATCATTGATATTCAGCGCTTTCAAATAAGTACCGTGCATATATAATATATAAATAATATAATATATATAAAAAATTGCATATATATGCATATATATATATATATATATATATATATATATATACATATATTTATGTTTATATACATATACATTTCACACACACACACACACACAGACACACACACACACACATATATATATATGTGTGTGTGTGTGTGTGTGTGTGTGTGTGTGTGTGTGTGTGTGTGTGTGTGTGTGTGTGTGTGCGTGTGTGTGTGTGTGCTACTGACACACTAAAATGTACCTATGTATGACTCTAGGATGACTTACGATAAAAAGCAATTGTCAATGACTTCGTAAGTCTAAAGAAGATTGTAAAAATGGAGATACGTGTTCGCCTCTCATGAGACGCCTTGTTTTCATCAATTTAAAACGTTGCTGGACTGAGGAGCAAAAAGATCGATGAACTTAAGATGTATGCATGAATTAAGAGAAATCAAAAATAAATAAATATGAAAGAAAATGAAAAAAAAAATGTATCTAGCTAAAATAAGCAAAAATAAAAGTAGTAAACCATTAAGAGAAATAAAGAAAAAATAGAATTGCAATATAAAAATGGTGTAGGTCTCTCACGGTATATTATCAGAAGCTGTAGTGAGACTTACCCGAAACAGGCAGTTGTTTCTTGATTTAGGTATTGTTCTTGGAGATCGTCCTACGTTATTTGTGACTCCCCCATGACAGGACATTCGACGTTGCAATGATTTCCCCAAACAGGCGAAAAGAAAACCTTAAAAATGGACAGCAGTCATTTTGTTTTTTTCTCTCATTGATACTTCCCGTTTATGTTAAAAGCACATTAATGTTTATCTGTTAGTATTCACAAATTTTTAAAAGTTGTTTCTTATTCGTTAGAAGATTTCTTTTGATTATTATTATTATTATTATTATTATTATTATTATTATTATTATTATTATTATTACTATTATTATTATTTATCCACCTACTTTTATCTTGTGTCTTCGGCTATTCTGGGCATTTTTTGTTGGATTATATTACATTATTACGTTTGTGTACAATAAAAAAATAGAGAGATTTATGATGGTAAGTGAGGGATTTGAATAAATGCTGTTTCAGAACAATAATGTGTCTAGTAAAAATATATTATCCCACAGAAATGCATGCACATACAGACACATATATCACACTCAAGCGCGCGCACACACACATATATGTGTCAGTGTGTGTGTCTGTTTCTTAGTATCTGAATGCATTCATGTATATATATAGGGAGAGAAAGAGCGAGAGAAAGAGAAGAAAGAAGTCGAAAATTCGCAGTTAATGAAGATTCATAATTCGTTAACAGTTCATAAAATTCTTTCATTTTAATATATATATATATATATATACATATATATATGTATATATATATATATATATATATATATATATATATATGTACATACATACATGGATATATATATATATATATTTCATGGCAAATTAGAGCTCTCGTAGAGAGTTATCCTACCACTGTATGTACAAGATACCCCTTTGGATTCTTCTATACCCACATTGCATGCTGATATATATATATATATATATATATATATATATATATATATAAAGCCATGTATGTATGTATGCATGTATGTATATATATATGTTAGAAAAAAGAATTATATATATATATATATATATATATATATACAGAAAGATAGATAATTTTTTGATAGATAGATAGATAGATAGATAGATAGATAGATAGATAGATAGATAGATAAAATTCAACAAGTTGATAGAATAAGTAAAAAGATAAAAGGAAAATTGTCTTAATCTAACAGGTTTCACGTTATTTTCAGACAGTTGATACCAAGACAAAAAACAGAAATTTTAATTAAGATTTTTTTAATGTTGAAGATATCAATCGGACAGGCAACACCTAGGCATTATGAGGCATCTATCTTGTGTTTCAAGGGTTTTGCCCAACTGGAAAATGAATGCGTTCAAACAAAAGATGTTACATATCTAAATGTGGATGCTATGAAATAAATGGTGAAATTCTGAAATTTTGTTTTATATTTATAGTTTGATTTTAAACACAATTATCTTCAGTGAAGAACAACATAAAAATAAATGTTTTTCTGTTCAAATACTTTTTGCAATTCAGATTAAACCGTATCATGAATATTGAGTTAAAGCTTAAATATGACTGTTGACATTTGTGATGACATAAGAGTTCACACAACTTACATTGAATATATATATATATATATATATATATGCGTATGTGTGTGCACATGTATTAACGTTATATATATATATATATATATATATATATATATATATATATATATATATATATATATATATATATATATATATATACTTATTAGGCAACTCCAGTGTTTAAAAAAATAATGTATTTCATACTATTTTTTAGTATTTATTGCCAAGTGAATAATTGTAAATGAAAAAAGAATGGTTCTTTTGTTAACACAGCGCAATAACATGTCCATCAAATGAATTTATAAATATTTAATAATTACCTATATTGCAATTTCAGCAATGAAAGAAGGAAGAACATCTAGGGTGATTCGGACGACTTCATCTTGGCTTTCTTGCCTTGTAAAATTTTACAAAGTAATAATAACAAAAGAACTATTCTACTTTTATTTAGAATTATCAAGTTAAAAATAGTATGAAATACATTATTTCTTTTAAAAAACTGGGGTGGCCTAATAATTATGGCCGGTAGTATATATATATATATATATATATATATATATATATATATATATATATTAGGAGTAGTACAAACTAATGGATTAGCCATTCACTGTTTTTAAATATTTACTTTTTTTTAAAAAGGCCCAATACTTGGTACAGCATTATATATAATAATATTTTTATTATAAGTATTTGCAATAAAAACATAGTTTACTGCAACACAAGAGCTGTCGTGTTTCGGTGCTTGCTTATTATCACCTCGTCATGTTGTCTGACTGACGAAGTACTAATAAGCAAGGAGTGAAACAAAACGGCTCGGGAGTTGTACTAAACTATGTTTTTAATATAAGCACTCATAATAAAAATATTACACACACACACACACACACACACACACACACACACACACACACACACACACACATATATATATATATATATATATATATATATATATATATATACAAATGTTTAGAGGTACAAAATTTATATACTATTTTAAAAACAAGTAATTTATCGACAGTCCCTAAGGCTCTTTCGTCCAAAATCTCATCAGCAGAAAATCGTTGCTAAATCAAACGAAAATGAAGAGCAAAAAAGTGGGATGGGGAAACACGTTAAAATAAATATACATATAAATATATATATACTTTTAACGAGGGGAGGAGAAATAGCGTGTAAATAATTAGTGAGGGACATTTAAATAAAATATCCCCTAACAAATGTTTTCCGTCTGTTGCTCTGCACATTAAAAAGACCTTGTGTCACATCTCACCTTATTTATGTAGGTAAATACCGTTGCTCTGCGTTGTATTCTTCGGACGAGGCTTGCATTTCTGTCGTTTGGTAAGGATGAATAGCCTTACATCAAATTCAGTAATCTGGTATATAAATTTAATTGCCAGTGTACTACTGGTAATATCGGGCATGTAACCTTACATTTGGAAACAAGAATTAATCAACATGTACCTTCTGAAATACGATTTAGCAAAATAGATATGATGTGTTATTTTTCCTCTACAAATATGGAATCGCTATTGCTCAACACCTAGTAGAGAATATAGCCTGTGCCAAGTTGTATAGGAATGAGTGGATCGAAATTCTGCATATTGTGGTTTCCAATAATCATTTAAATATTTTGGAATCAGTCCGTATGTCGTTACGTAAACCTTCTCTTTGCCGGCAGAATGATTTCATGATATGCCTCCATTTGTTGGGGGATATTTTATTTTAACTGTCCCTCGCTAATTATTTACACGTGGTTTCTTCTCCCTTCCTTATAACTATATATATTTATATGTATATTTATTTTAACGTGTTTCCCTCTCTTTTTTTGCTCTTCATTTTCGTTGCCGTTCTTTTCGTTTGATTTATGATTCCAATGATTATCTCTGATGAGATGAGATGTTCAACGGAAGGGCCTTAAGGACTGTCAATAAATTTGTTTGTTTTTAAAAATATATATATATGTATATAAATTTGTTTGTTTTTAAATATATATATATATATATATATATATATATATATATATATATATATATAAATACTTTAATCCAAGCGGAAAAAGCAGGAAGGTAAATTACAAAACCCGATCCTAATTAATATTAAATATTAAATTTTAATATTAAGAAATGATACAGTAGGAGAGCTCCATCTAATAAAAATTACAGAGCAAATATAAATTAAATTAAAGTTTTTCACGGATGTTGAATGCACATTTCGACATGAAATACCCGAAGGGGATATCACATCACCTCAGCAACAAAGGATAACATTTGTTGCTGAGGTGATGTGTTATCCTCTTCGGGGATTTCATGTCGAAATGTGCATTTAACATCTATGAAAAAATTTAATTTAATTTATATATATATATATATATATATATATATATATATATTAGGAAATTATACCCGGTTTATTTTTAATTGTTAAAATGTTATTTTTAAAAGATACTCATAATTGAGTAGATGCTCTCTCTACCTCCATCCACGTTTCTCTCTCTTTATTTCTCACTCTCTCTATGTGTGTGTATGTGTCTGTGTCTGTGTCTGTGTGTGTGTGTGTGTGTGTGTGTGAAACTTTTTAATTTGATTTTTGTTATGGTGGCCTACTACGAAGAATGAATTCTTTCTTTTGTTATAAGTGATTACATGCGTGACTTCCGGGAAGCAGTTAACGCCAGCTACTAGTCAGGCAATAAGCAGCGTAATAATATCTTCGGACTTACTTATTTCTGTGTTACTTATTGTTATCACTTCTTTTGAATATCTTCTTTCTTGATATATTAATATACTGTTTTTTACCTACCTCTTGTGTTCCATGACTTAATTCCGACCAAACCGGTCACAGCAACTAAGCAGTGAAGTTTCGCTCCAACAAACCCACAACAAAATGGCGACGAAGATCCACAACATATTGCGATTAGTGGGTACACGTGTTCGATTTGTCGTTTCTGTTTCATTTTATATTTCTTAAAGCATGAAATTAATACCCTCATAATCTGATACTGTTTGCTAATTTCATTCTTTAAGAAATAAAAAGCATCTGGTTTAGAAACTCAAACACGAATTCAAAAATGTTTCGTTGAATATTACATTTTAGTAGAAAAGGTATTCGGGCTAATTTTTTCGTAAATGCGAATCGTTGAGTGTCTGTGTGGGATTTTTCCGCTACCCCTAGACATGCTCCAAGTCCAAGTTTGGAAACATCTATGCATCTGTCTATATACTATATCAGTCTCTTCATTTCTGTCTATATATGTCTAATCATATCTAGCTACCTATCTATTAGCTTGTATATCTCGCACTCTCACTTTCTCTCTCTATCTCAGCCTACTATCTATCTATCTATCTATCTATCTATCTATCTATCTTTTAGCTTGTCCATCTGTCACTTTCTCCCTCCCCCTCTCTCTCTAACCTTCTATCGAAGCCTACTCATTATCTATCTATCTATCTATCTATCTATCTATCTATCTATCTATCTATCTATCTATCTATCTTCTAGCTTGTTTATCTATCACTTTCTCCCTCTCTCTCTAACTTTCTATTCAAGTCTACTCATTATCTATCTATCTATCTATCTATCTATCTATCTATCTATCTATCTATCTTTCTAACCAGCCTCGTCTGGCTCTGTTCAAACCCGGTATACTTCGAAGAATTCTTACCATAGCAGACAACCTTTTCTTATGTGAATTTCATGCTTCTAGTTGCGATAAAGCAGGGGAAAAAGCAAGGTACCAGCACCCCACAATTGTTGGGTCAGTTCAGTAAAAACAGGGTGAGGGAGGTGCAAAGAAAGGTACAACGAGATAGTTACATCTGAAAAGATTATCCAAGACAAGGGAAAACAATCTCGGTTCAAATTTTGACAAACCAGACAAAATTCAGATAGAAAAGCTAAAATAATGATAAGAAGATCCTTCGTTACTCCCTTATTTGATAAGAGATGGATGAGATTCAAGGTGATAAATGATGGCAATTGACGTTGCATTTAAACATTTGGAGATTGTATCTATCAGAGCAGAAGAAGCAGTTACATTTAACTATTTCAATAGTAAAATGTGGGACCTAGTTGCCAATCTAGTAGCCCGAGGAATTCATGTCATCAAGGCACCATGGAATAAAGCTCGTCATGACAGAAGCCGTGAAAATATATGTAGAAGTCCCATCATAGACAATGACTAAAGGTGAGCTGTTAAGTCAGGGCTGATTACGGTGCAGATCCTCTTTTAGGTATTGTCGAGAAGAGAATTAGCAGGATCATCCGACTAGTATTCAAAGCACGGACTAATGGTAGATTTATAAATGTGCAAGATGGATTCTGATAAGAAAAGCTTTCTGGCTCGACATAGTGACCCAAACTTCCTAGTCGTAGATACAGCTATGGATTCGATCTAGTCGTTTAACTTAAGGTCGATTAAGAGAGTGAGGCGATGGAGGTGTGTTCCTTTCTCGGAGACTTGAAAGGGCAGCCCAAAAAGTACAGGTCGGGGATACTAGAATCAAGCAGGTAAAAAATTTAAATACCCGGGAAGCGTTATAACAGAAGACGGAAAGTGCGTTACACAGATCCAAAGGCGAATTGGCATGGCGAAGGACGCATTCCAGAAGTTGAGTAAAGTATTAAGAAAGAGGTCAATTTCGCTAGAAACTACGAACAGAGTACTGGATTGCTACGTGTTGTCAGTCCTTCAATATGGCAGTGAATACTGGACAATACCATCAAAGATGAAGGAAAACTTGAAGCAACTGAAATGTGGTTCTACAGAAAGATGCTGCGAATACCATGGATCGAGCATGTGAGCAATGATGAGGTTTTAGAAATGATGGGAACAAAAAGAAAATTAATACTAAGCATGGGGGAAGAGACAGCTGAATTTCCTGGGACAGACAAAGGGTGTGAATGATTGCAAGGAGGGCTTGGAGAATCTGATACTAACAGGCCAGATAGAAGGAAAAAGAGACAGGGAAAAGAAACGGATGACATATTTGAAGGACCTAATCAGGTGGATGACGGAACGAGGATTGCATCATGTAACAGGAGAAGGGGTGCTCAAAGCCACCATGGATAGGGAAACGTGGAAAGCTATGATCGCCTACGTCCTGAAGGGACAGGGCACATAGAAGAAGAAGAAGTGCCATTCATACTGATGAAAGGTAGGACTGTTTCTCTGTGATGGTTGAAGGAGAGCTGCCTCGTTTTGGAAGCTTTAAAACTTACTGGTCATTGCCTATCCCATTCAATCACAGATTGGAGTCAATTTTAAAGAGCAGCAACCGGGGTTAATTTGTCAGCCTTGGTAGATTTTTTTTATTGAGACGGGAGTGAATGGTGGTGTTACCTACATAGGTGACTACTGATGACGAAAAAAAAATCCATATCTAGTTTAACATTCCAAAAACAAATATCAGTTTTTGCAACCATGAAACACTTATCTTTATGCGATTCGTTCATTCAGCATGTGGCTGATCATGTCTCTCGAAAACATTACTTCATAGCTATTAGTAATATTTTTCCCACCCATTCCATGTGTTTGTATTCAATTTACTACTTAGCTAGTTTTCATCTGTCTCCCTTGCATTCAGTAAAATCTGTGATAGTCGAATTCTACACGACTTCATTCATCATTAAGTCAGTTAAGTGCCATACGTGATACACGCTTGAAGCGATCATGTCTCAAAAGAGACATAACTGACTGGGCAGAAGATTATCCCGCAGTAGGTTGCCATTGCTTTCTGCGGTAGACTGGTTGCCAGCCATGACTATAGACCCCAATTTATCCTGCCATTTAGCTAATAGCTGGAGTAAGAAGAGTTGGATTATATCATTATATTAATAAGTAGTAATTAGTGGAGGATCAGTTTATTACTTCATAGCAAGAGAAAACCGATCCCCCACTTTATGCCCAGTGGAAGCTTTAATTGTTTCCAACTATTATGTTCAGTCAGTAAGTTAAGTGCCATACGTGATACATGCTTGGGCGATCATGTCTCGGAAGAGACATGACTGACTGGGCAGAAGATTATTATTGCTTTCTGCGGTAGACTGGTTGCCAGCTAAGCCTATAGAACCAAATCTGTCCTGTTATTTAACCCATAACTGGAGGGAAAGCCTTTCTGATTTTAAGTATTATTGTTCTATTTTTTTAAATCATTTCACCCCAAGCAAGGCGTTAACGCCACTGATGTGCAGAGGCCTACATAAGAGAGTTGAAGTTTTAGGTAGGAAAAAAGTGAAGACAAAGAAGAATCAGCTACAGGAGTGGAGTAGGAAGGGAAAGGGCAAAAGAAGGATGTGAACACAGGAGTGAAGACGATTGCGAAGGTACGGAGAAAGGAAAAGAACAAGATACACGGGCTGATGTAGAAAGGAATGGAGTTAAGTAGATCAGAGATGACTTTGCATTTAAAATCCTGGGGGTTGTAGTCTTCAGAAAAGCAAGTGTATGGAAGGGAGTTCCACAGGCGGGAAGCGCGAGAATGGAAGCTGAGGAGTAGAATTGTCGGTTGCATTTGGTTGATCTAAATGTAAAAGGGTGGGACCTTGTTGCCAGTCGGGTTGCTCGAGTAAATTCTTGTGGAGGGGGCAGCCTTGACCTAAGTTTGTCGGATCAGAAGCCATGAAAATATTTATAGAAGAGACAGAGGGAAACCACATGCCGCCGATGAGAATGTGGCTGGAGTCGAGCTGCCAGATCGGGACCAATCAAATTACAGATTCTTCTTTGGAGCCTGTCGAGAACACTGAGATGAACCGCAGGAGCGCCTGACCAGATATGACAATAATATTCTATGCACGGTCAGATGATTGATTTGTATATATGCAAGATGGATTCAGGCGAAAAAAAATCATTTTTTTAAATTTAGACTTTCGCGTTGGTTACATGTTCGGCCCGTTATATTGTCACCATTGTTCTGACGGATCATATGTCAGTTTTGAAAAGTCACCCTATCATCTGTGACGAAATTTTCAAATATTAAATAGAGAGAATTATATTACACTAGCAGTATAGCCCGGCGTTGCTCGGGTGTAATGAAAGCTTTAAAACTAATCCATGGTCCTGAAGCTCAGACTCTTTGGACGTTGCCACGAAAGACTAAAAAGCAATAGTTGTTTCCAGTTAAAGCGAAACCTTAGACTGAAAGAAAAATGAATGGATGTAAGTCAAATTTTGATTTCCTGGTATCGATATCAAATAAGTTTTTTTCGTCGTAAAATGAATTTTGAAGCCTAAATAAGTCCTCTGAGTAAATGGTATCATGACTGAGACTAAGAACTACAATTATACCTACTTAGAGCCAAACCAGAAGAAAAAACTAAAATAAAAGGGCTGAAAAAAATACAGACACATAGGCAGATAAACAGAAACTCACACAAACATCTTGCCTTATATATATATATATATATATATATATATCTTGTCATCCGCAGACAGATCTGTTTCGCCGTATCACAGCTCATCAGTACGGTTAGACTCCGATTGCTTTTTTACCTAGGATTGAAACCCGACCGAAATGGCGTCAGTCGGCGACTCTACTCCTGGATTCGGATTATTGGCCTCATCTTTGTTGTCATTTGTACGACGTTTAATAATAGATCATTTTATTTGTCTGTATTTCTGAGATGAGGTAATATTTACAGAATTTACATTATTCGGACTATTGTCCTCATCTTTGTTGCCATTTTTCATTAAGGACACATGGCCCAGTGGATATAGACGTTGTTTCATTCCCGTGACTTGACCGAAAGAGTTGTAAGTTCAATACCTACAGCAGTGGTGAACAAGTAACTTGTAAATCGAAGCATTAATACGCAAAGGGTGTGAATGATTGCAATTAAGGGTTCGGTTCGAAATTTCTAGTACCTGAAGAATGCTGGAGCGTATACAAAGACCGAAACGTCGTACAAATGGCGAAGAAGACAATAGTCCGAATAATGTACATACTGTAAAAAAATTATAGTTTGCTTACCTTTTGAAAGACGCTTAACTGTTCTTATATGAGTTCGTATTTCTGAAAAAAAAATTTAATAATTTTGTTAGGTTTATACACTTTTCTTTATTCTAATACGCGTTAATCTTTCTGAAAAAAAAATAGTTTGCTTTATTTTCGGAAGACATTTTTCTTTATACTACTGTGTGTTCTTATTGCTGAATAAAAATTTAATGTTAATTTTTGGAAGATTCTTTTCCCTTTTCTAACGTGGACTTTATTTCTGAAGAAAAATAATAATTAGCATAGCTTTTGAAAAACACTTTTCTCTATGTGTTTATATTTCTTTATAAAAAATTAATAGTTTTCTTTTTTATAGGAATATATTTACCTGTATTGTAATGTACGTCAGTATTTCTGAATAAGAAATTAACATTTTTTAGATTTCGAAAGACACTTTACTCCATTTCATTTCACGTCTTTATTTCCGAATAAAAATGTAATAATTGGCTTTTTTCCTTTTTATTTTTTTTTTTTTTTGCGGTATACACTTTTTTTTTTATTCTATTCTGCGTTAGATATTTTTCTGTATTTCAGTGCGGGTCATTATTTGAAAATAAAAATTTAATATGATTTTTTGTTTTCCAGTGTGAGTTTGTAATTTCGAAGAAAAATTTAATAATTTTCTTATTCATCTGAAGACATTTTTTCTGTGCTAATGCGCGTTACTATTTCTGAATAAAATTAAATAATTTGCTTAGATTTTGACAGGCATTTTACTGTATACGAAGTTACTTTTTATTTAGCAATAAAATTTAATAGTTTACTTATTTTGCTGAAGACAATTTAGTCTATTTTAATGCGCGTTCGCATTTATCTAAACTTATATAATAATGGAACTTTGTCTGTGTGTGAGTATGTGTGTGTGTCTGTATGTGTGTGTCCTTTACCTATAATAATGGAACTTTGTCTGTGTGTGAGTATGTGTGTGTGTGTCTGTGTGTGTGTGTCCTTTACCTATAATAATGGAACTTTGTCTGTGTGTGAGTATGTGTGTGTGTGTCTGTGTGTGTGTGTCCTTTACCTATAATAATGGAACTTTGTCTGTGTGTGAGTATGTGTGTGTGTGTCTGTGTGTGTGTGTCCTTCACCTATAATAATGGAACTTTGTCTGTGTGTGAGTATGTGTGTGTGTGTGTGTCTGTCTGTGTGTGTGTGTCCTTTACCTATAATAATGGAACTTTGTCTGTGTGTGTGTCTGTGTGTGTGTGTCCTTTACCTATAATAATGGAACTTTGTCTGTGTGTGAGTATGTGTGTGTGTGTGTCTGTGTGTGTGTGTCCTTTACCTATAATAATGGAACTTTGTCTGTGTGTGAGTGTGTGTGTGTCTGTGTGTGTGTGTCCTTTACCTATAATAATGGAAATTTGTCTGTGTGTGAGTATGTGTGTGTGTGTGTCTGTGTGTGTGTGTCCTTTACCTATAGACGCCGAAACGGCTGAATCGATTTTTTTGAAAATTTACACAGTTGTACTATAAGCGTCTGCGAGTATTCTTAGCTAGGTTTTATGTCGAGGCACCCTCGATAAATATCGATAATCCATCATCAAAAAATCGGGTTATAAAGAGTGGTCCAATTTTAATCAAATTTGATGCACTCATAGACAAAGACACAAGAAACGATATTCAGAAGTTTCAAGGTTGCAGTTCTTACAATAGTGCAGAAAATCGATAATATATATATAAAAGGCAAGTTTGTGTGTGTGTCTGTTTATCTGTCTGTATGTCTGTATTTCTTTCAGCCCTTTTATTTTAGTTTTTGCTTCGGGTTTTGCTCTAAGTAGGTATAATTGTAGTTCTTAGTCTCAGCCATGATACTATTTACTGAGAGGACTTATTTAGCCTTCAAAATTCAGTTTTCGACGGAAAAATTATTTGACATCGATACCAGGAAATCAAAATTTTGCCTTACATCCATTCATTTTTCTTTCAGTCTGCGGTTTCGCTTTAACTGGAAACAATTATTGCTTTTTAGTCTTTCGTGGCAACGTCCAAAGAGTCTGAGCTCCAGGACCATGGATTAGTTTTAAAGCTTTCATTACACCCAAGCAAGGCCGGGCTATACTGCTAGTTTCTGAATAAAAGTATGATAATGTTATCTTTCGGAAGACACGTTTCTCTTTTTCTTTTCGTGCATTCGTATTTCTGAATAAAAATTAAATAATTTGCTTAGCCTTCGAAGACATCTTTCCGTACTTCAATGTGAGTTCGTACTTCCTTATAAACTTTTCAAAATTGCTTAGCTTTCGGAAAACAGTTTTCTCTATTCATATGTGCGTTCGTATCTATCATAATATAATCAATTTTTTTAGCATTTAGAAGACACTTCTTTCTATGTTCGTCCGTATTTTTGAATAAAATTCTTAATAAATGGGTCAGCTTTCCTACTGAAATGTGAGTTCGGACTTCTGAATAAAAATTTGATGAACTTTCGGAAGGATGTTTTCTGTTTTCTAATATGCGGTTCTTTTTGTCAATGGAATGTTATAATTAATTACCTTTCAAAAGACACTTTTCTCTAATTCAAATGTCCGATTGTATTTATGAATAAAATATTGTTGATTTCGAAGACATCATTCACTATTCTAATGTACTTACGTTTTTCTGAATAATTCGCAGTCAGGTTAGCCAAATGCAGACGACAATTCTACTCCTGCAGCCTCTTCTCTCGCACTTCCTGCCTGTGGAACTCGCTCCCGTATTCTTGCTTTCCTGACGGCTACAACCTCCAGAAATTTAAATGCAAAGTCAATACTCATCTACTTACCACTGGACTCTAGCTCTCTCCCCACTCCTGTATAACCTTCCCTTTCTTTCCACCTATGTATCTGTCATCGCACCTGCTTTCTATTGTTCCTTTCTAACTAGTTTGTACTCCTCACTCTTTTCTAATTAATCTTTTTACATTTATGTAACCCCCTGCACATCAGTGGCGTTTCCGCCTTGCTCGGGGTGAAATAATTAAAAAAAAAAATTCAATAATTATCTTTCCTTTCTGAAGAAACATTTCTCTATTCTGCTGCATTTTTTAATTTCTTATCGTTGTAGAGGAACATCCTATCCTACTCCGGAATGGATATGGTCTGGTCTATAAAAGACTGTGGGCATACGTCACTAGATGGACTCTATGACACTGTCAGCACTCTGCCTTCGGGTAGAGAGCGCTCTCTGCTTCCGAGCAGAGAGCACTAACCCAGTCGTGGTTCCGCCGAAGGGTAGAATCACGACTGGGGAAAAATAGACAGAAATTTTTGGCCGGCCTATATGGCCCGGAGAATCCCACTTTAAAAAGGCCTTGTGCCGCATTTTGCCTTGAGTTGGAAGGCGAATAAATATTCATACGTCACTAGACGGGCAACGCTCGCAGTTGACGGCTTTTTGGACTGTCAAGGCCTCTGCCTTCGGGTGGAGGGCATTGACCCAGTCGGGACTACGCTGAAAGGTGGAGTCACGACTGGGGTAAATTAGACCGAAATTTTTGGCCGGGCTATATGGCCCGGGGGATCCCACTTTAAAAAGGCCTTGTGCCGCATTTTGCCTTGAGAGGGAAGACGAGCAAATATTCATACGTCACTAGACGGATGCATACGTCATAGGCAGAGACATTTTCTACTTGATCGTTATTCCTGTTACTATTGGTTGATTGTTCTTGTACGTCTATTGGTTTATTGTACTGTTGTATAATAAATCGATTCTAATCTATCTTCATTATTAAGTATTATTCTTACACTATTCCTTTCCCTGATATATCTACCCTGGATATATCACTTATTAAAAATTAAATAATTTGCTTAGCTTCGTAAGGAATCTTTCACTATTGTAATGTGCTTCCTTATTTTTGAATAATTCAATAATTAGTTTCCCTATTCTGGTGCACTTTTTTATTTCTTATTAAAAATTAAATAATTTGCTTAGGTTTCGTAAGGAATCTTTCAATATTCTAATGTGCTTCCGTATTTTTGAATAATTCAATTATTAGCTTTCCTTTCTGAAGAAATATTTCTCTATTCTGTTGCAATTTTTATTTCTTATAAATTAAATAATTTGCTTAGGTTTCGTAAGGAATCCTTCACTATTCTAATGTGCTTCCGTATTTTTGAATAATTCAATAATTAGCTTTCCTTTCTGATTGAAACGTTTCTTTATTCGGATGCACGTTTTTATTAATTATTAAAAATTAAATAATTTGCTTAGGTTTCGTAAGGAATCTTTCACTATTCTAATGTGCTTCCGTATTTTTGAATAATTCAATAATTAGCTTTCCTTTCTGGAGAAACGTTTCTCTATTCTGATGCACGTTTTTATTTCCTATTAAAAATTAAATAATTTGCATAGCTTCGTAGGGAAACTTTCACTATTCTAATGTGCTTCCGTATTTTTGAATAATTCAATAATTAGCTTTCCTTTCTGGAGAAACGTTTCTCTATTCTGATGCACGTTTTTATTTCCTATTAAAAATTAAATAATTTGCATAGCTTCGTAGGGAAACTTTCACTATTCTAATGTGCTTCCGTATTTCTGAAAAAAATTCAACAATTATCTTTCCTTTCTGAATAAACATTTCTTTATTCTGATGTACATTCTTGTTTCCCTATTCTAATGTGTGTTCATAATTGTGAATAAAATTTAATAAGTTGTTTAGTTTTTGAAAGACACATTTCTGGATTCTAATGTCAATTAAAATGTGCGTTGTGGTGCAGTGGATATCGGCTCGGAACGAGAAATGGGGGAGCCGATTTCGAATTCCGGTTGAATTCCTTTCATTCATTTGATCCGTCTCTTTCTTCCAGTTATGGGTCAAATAACAAGACAGATTGGGTTCTATAGCTTTGGCTTGCAACCAGTCTACAGCAGAGAGCAATGGCAACGTACTGCGGGTTAATCTTCTGCCCAGTCAGTCATATCTCTTTCGAGACATGATCGCCCAAAACGTGTATCGCGCATGGCACTTAACTGACTGACTGAATGGGAATAGAGAAAGGTGTCTTCTGAAAATTAAGCAAATTTTTATATTTTGACGGATTAATACCTTTCCCAAAGGTATTTGCGCGTAAGTGAATGCAAGGAATTCAACTGGAATTCGAACTCGGTTCCCTGATTTCTCGCTCCGAGCCGATATCCACTGCGCCACCACGCACATCCTCTATTCTCATTACCGTTCGTATTTCTGCATAAAAATTAATAATTTGCTAACTTACAGAAAACATTTTATTCTATTCTAACATGGCTTCGTACTTGTAAATAACAATTCATTAATTTGCTTATATTTCGGAAGAAACTTTTTTTTTATTCCAATGTGTTTTCGTATTTTTGAATGAAAATTTAGTAATTTGCTTAGATTTTGAAGACACTTTGTTTTATACGGATTCAGATTTCTAAATAAAAATGTAATAATTTGCACAGCTTCGGGAAGTCACTTTCTCGATTCTAATGTACGTTCATATTTCTAAATCAAAATATAATAATTTGATTAATTTTCAGAAGACACTTTTCTTTATTCCCATTAGTGTTCGCATTTTTGCATTAAAAATTTTTTTTTTACGTTTCGGATACATTTTATTCTATTCTAATATTCGTCCGTGCCTATAAATAACAATTTATTAATTTGCTTTTATTTAAAAGGCACTTTTTTATTCTAATGTGTTTTAGTATTTTGGAATAAAAATTTAATAATTTGCATAGATATGGAACAAAATTTTCTGTATTCCAATACGAGCTCATATTTCTGAAAAAAAGAATATAATAATTTGCTTAGCTTTCAAATTCACGTATCTTTATTCTAATATCCATTCGTAGTTCAAAATAAAAATTATTAAATTTAACGATTTGCATAGCGTTCGCAATCCAATTTATTCTAATGTGCGTTCTTAGTTCTGAATAAAAATTATTAAATTTAATGATTAGCTTAGCTTTCGCAATCCAAGTTTCCTTTTAATATCCATTCGTAGTTCAGAATAAAAAATATTAAATATACTGATTTGCTTAGCTTTCACAATCCATGTTTCCTTCTAATGTCCATTCGTAGTTCTGAATAAAAATTATTAAATTTAATGACTTGCTTCGCTTTCGCAATCCAGGTTTCCTTCTAATGTCCGTTCGTAGTTCCAAATAAAAATCATTAAATTTAATAATTTGCTTAGCTTTCGCCATCCAATTTTTCTTCGAATGTGCGTTCTTTGTTCTGAATAAAAAGTATTAAATATAATGATTTGCTTAGCTTTCGCAATCCTAGTTTCCTTCTAATGTCCATTCGTATTTCCGAAGATAAATTATTAAATTTAATGATTGCTTAGCTTTCGCAATCCAGATTTCCTTCTAATGTCCATTCGTAGTTCGGAATAAAAATTATTAAATTTAAAGATATGATCTGCTTCCACAATCCAATTTTTTCCTAATGTGCGTAATTTGTTCTGAATAAAAATTATTAAATTCAATGATTTCCTTCGCTTTTGCAATCCAATTTTTTCTAATGTGCGTTCTTAGTTCTGAATAAAAATTATTAAATTCAATGATTTGCTAAGCCTTCGCAATCCAATTTTTCTTCTAATGTCCATTCGTTGTTCTAAATAAAAATTATTAAATTTACTGATTTGCTTAGCTTTCGCAATTCAGTGTTTCTTCTAATATCCATTCGTAGATCTGAATAAAAATTATTAAATTTAATGATTTGCTTAGCATTTGCAATCCAATTCTTCTTCAAATATCCGTTCGTAGCTCGGAATAAAAATTATTACATTCGATGATTTGCTTAGCTTTCGCAATCCAATTTTTTCTAATGTCCGTTCTTAGTTTTGAATTAAAATTATCAAATTTAATGATTTGCTAAGCCTTCGCAATCAAATTTTTCTTCTAATGTCCATTCGTTGTTCTGAATAAAATGTATTAAATTTAATGACTTGCTTAGCTTTCGCAATCCAATTCTTTTCTAATGTGCGTACTTAGTTCTGATTAAAAAATTATTAAATTTCGTGATTTGCTTAGCTTTCGCAATTCAGGTTTCCTTCTAATGTCCATTCGTAGATCTAAAAAAAATTATTAAATTTAATGATTTGCTTAGCTTTCGCAATCCAATTTATTTCTAATATCCATTCTTCGTTCTGAATAAAAATTATTAAATTTAATGATTTGCTTAGCTTTCGCAATCCAAGTTCCTTTCTAATGTCCATTCGTAGTTCTGAATAAAATTATTAAATTTAGTGACATGCTTAGCTTTCGTCATGCAAGTTTCCTTCTAATGTCCGTTCATAGTTCTGAATAAAAATTGTTAAATTTAATGATATGCTTAGTTTTTAAAGTCCAATTTTTTTCTAATGTGCGTTTTTAGTTCTGTATAAAAATTAGTAAATTTAATGATTTCTTTAGCTCTCGCAATCCAATTTTTCTTCTAATGTCAATTCGTAGTTCGGTACAAAAATTATTAAATTTCATGATATGCTTAGCTTTCAAAATCGAATTTTTTTCTAATGTGCGATCTTTGTTCTGAATAAAAATGATTAAATTTAATGCCTTGCTTAGCTTTTGCAATCCAATTTTTCTTCTAATGTCCATTCGTAGTTCCGATGATAAATTATTAAATATAATGATTTGCTTAGCTCTCAATCCTAGTTTCCTTCTAATGTCCGTACGTAGTTCGGAATAAAAATTATTAAATTTAATGATTTGCTAAGCTTTCGCAATCCAGGTTTCCTGCTAATGTCAATTCGTAATTCTGAATAAAAATTATTAAATTCAATGGTTTCCTTAGCTTTCGCAATTCAATTTTTTCTAATGTGCGTTCTTAGTTCTGAATAAAAATTATTAAATTAATGATTTGCTAAGCCTTCGCAATCCAATTTTTCTTCTAATATTCCTTCGTTGTTCTAAATAAAAATTATTAAATTTAATGATTTGCTTAGCTTTCGCAATCTAATTCTTTCTAATATGCGTTCTTAGTTCTGAATAAAAATTATTAAATTTAATGTCTTGCTTAGCTTTCGCAATCTAGGTTCTTTCTAATGTCCATTCTTAGTTCTAAATAAAAATTATTAAATTTAATGATTTGCTTAGCATTCGCAGTACAATTCCTTTCTAATGTGCGTTCTTAGTTCTGAATAAAAAGTATTAAATTTAATGATTTGCTGAGCTTTCGCAATCCAATGTTTCTCCTAATATACTTTCGGAGTTCTGAATAAAAATTATTAAAAATTATTAAATTTAATGATTTGCTAAGCCTTCGCAATCCAATTTATGTTCTAATGTCCATTCCTTGTTCTGAATAAAAAGTATTAAATTTAATGACTTGCTTATTTTTCGCAATCCAATCTTTTTCTAATGTCCGTTCTTAGTTCTGAATGAAAAATTATGAAATTTAATGATTTGCTTAGCTTTCGCAATACTATTTCTTTCTAATATGCGTTCTTAGTTCTGAATAAAAATTATTATATTTTATGATTTGCTTAGCTTTTGCAATCCAATTTTTCTTCTAATGTCCATTCGTAGTTCTGAATAAAAATTATTAAATTTAATGATTTGCTTAGCTTTCACAATCCAGATTCCTTTCTAATGTCCATTCGTAGTTGTGAATAAATATTATTAAATTTTGATAACTTGCTTAGCCACGTCTCCTTCTAATGTCCGTTCGTATTTCTGAATAAAAATTGTTAAATTTAATGATATGCTTAGTTTTCACTCCAATTTTTTTCTAATGTGCGTTCTTAGTTTTGAATAAAAATTATTAAATTTAATGGTTTGTTTAGCTTTCCCAATCCAATTTTTCTTGTAATGTCCATTCGTAGTTCTGAAGAAAAATATTAAATTTAATGATTTGCTTACCTTTCGCAATCCAGGTTTCTTTCTAATGTCCGTTCGTAGTTCTGAATAAAATTATTAAATTTAGTGATTTGTTTAGCTTTCAAAATCCAATTTTTCTTCTAATGTCCATTCGTAGTTCTGAATAAAAATTATTAAATTTAATGATTTGCTTAGCTTTCGCAATTCAATTTTTCTAATGCGCGTTCTTGATTCGGAATAAAAATTATTAAATTTGATGACTTGCTTAGCTTTCGCAATACAATTTCTTTCTAATGTGCGTTCTTAGTTCTGAATAAAAATTATTAAATTCAATGATTTGCTTAGCTTTCGCAATCCAAGTATCTTTGTCATCTCCGTTCATAGATCTGAATAAAAATTATTAAATTTAATGACTTGCTTAGCTTTCCTAATCCAAGTTTCCTTCTAATGTCTATTCGTGTTTCTGAATAAAAATTGTTAAATTTAATGTCTTGATTAGTTTTCGCAATCCAGGTTTCCTTCTAATGTCGTTTCGTAGTTCTGAATAAAAAGGATTAAATTTAATGACTTGATTAGTTTTCGCAATCCAATTTTTTATAATGTGCGTACGTAGTTCTGAATAAAATTATTAAATTCAGCCATTTGCTTAGCTTTCGCAATCCAACTTTCCTGCTAATAGCCATTCGGAGATCTGAATAAAAATTATTAAATTTAATTATTTGCTTAGCTTTCCCAATCCAGGTTTCCTTCTAATCTCCATTCGTAGTTCTAAATGAAAATTATTAAATTTAATGATTTGCTTACCTTTCGCAATCCAGGTTTCTTTCTAATGTCCCTTCGTAGTTCTGAATAAAATTATTAAATTTAGTGATTTGTTTAGCTTTCACAATCCAAGTTTCCTTCTAATATCCGTTGGTAGCTCTGAATGAAAATTATTAAATTTAATGATTTGCTTAGCTTTCGCAATCCAACTTTTTCTAATGTGCTTTCTTAGTTCTGAATAAAAATTATCAAATTTAGTGATTTGCTTAGCCTTCACAATCCAATTTTTATTCTAATGTCCATTCGTAGTTCGGAATAAAAATTATTAAATTTAATGATTTGCTTAGCTTTCACAATCCAATTTTCTTTCTAGTGTCCATTCGTATTTCTGAATATAAATGTTTAAATTTAATTATATGCTTAGCTTTCGTAATCCAATTTTTCCTAATGTGCGTTCTTAGTTCTGAATAAAAATTATTAATTTTAATGATGTGCTGAGCTTTCGCAATCCAAGTTTCCTTTTAATATCTATTCGTAGATCTGAATAAAAATTATTACATTTAATGTTTTGCTTATCTTTCGCAATCCACGTTTTCTGCTAATATCCGTTCGTAGTGCTGAATAAAAATTTAATAATTTACTCATCATTTGTAATTCATGTTTCCTTCTTTTACTATCCTTTTGTTGTTCTGAAAGAATAAATTATTTGCTTTCGGGAAACAATTTTTTTTTTCGAATATGCGCCCACATTTCTGAAGAAAAAATAGTAATTTGCTTAGTTTTGAAAAGGTTTTTTCTCGATTCTAATGTGCGTTCGTATTAGTGAATAAAAAGTTTAATTATTTGCTTTGCTTTCGGATGTCATCTTTCTCTATTATAATGTACGTTCATATCTCTGTATAAATTTGAATAATTTGATAGCTTTTGGAAGACACTTTTCTCTGTTCTAATATTGGTATTTCCGAATAAGAATTTAATGGTTTGCTTAACTTTCAGGAGACACCTTTGTCACTCGATAGCTAAGCAACAGAAATACGAACTCTTTCCTAATGTTTCTTTCGTATTTCTGAATAAAGCATTTAAGCCGTCTTTGTTCTTCGATTCTGTCAGCACTGATTTTATACTCTTTCTGCTAGATCCTCTCCATACTTCTGTAGAATCACGTCTGTCACCTCAATTCTTCTATCCATGCGTCATAGATTACCATATTGAATCCTGTTAGTGATATGCATTTGATCACACTATTTTATGTATCTAACGACCCTCAATCTAAGGCCCTTTGGGATTTCTATGTTTTATCATCTTTCACAAAACTTCCCACATAGTTAAATTTCCGCAGTTGACTTATTTTAACACATCGCTTCTGGGGTTAAATTGATTGATTTGTTGATTTTTGATAGTCTATCACGATATTTAAAACAATAAAAATATTTTTAGATTTAGATTGATTTTCAAGGAATAATGATTCAAATACAAATATCACTAATTAACGCTTATCCGGAGGAATAAATGGTGAGGTCATACCATTCCCAATAACCAGTCAGTTAGTCAGTCAGTTAAGTGCCATACGTGATACATGTTTGGGCGATCATGTCTCGAAAGATACATAACAGACTGGGCAGAAGATTATCTTGCATTAGGTTGCCATTACTTTCTGCGGTAGACTGGTTGCCAACCAAGGCTATATAACTCAATTTGTCATGTTATTTAACTAGGTACCTCCACCCATTTTCGATACCTAAATTTAAATTTAAAGTTTAAAAGTTAATAAGTTATCTTCAAGCTTTAAAAGTAGCTTTAATTGAAAGACAAGAGATTAAATTTTAATTCCAGTGAGGAAAATACACTGGTGTATTTTAAACCAAAATTATATTGATCTTAATCTAATTTTTTTCTGATTTGAAAAAGAAAAATGAAATTTCCCACCATTTTTGATTGATCGACATATTATGTAAAAAGTATGTAAACAGTAGCCAAATTTCTGTTTTAAAAATCTTGCAAAATGAAATATATCTCGCTGACACCTCATTTAAGTCAATTTTTCAAATTCACACTTAATTTTACCTGATTTCCATCAAGTAATAATTGCTTACTGCAAGAAATTTTCAAAACTTTTTAATTCCAGCAGCCCTCTTTTATCTGCGTTATCGGGGTGACGAAAGATATATGACAGCTGGAACGCTAAAAGGATGGCGAACAAACGTGCCAAAATTTCAATTAGGTTAAAACATAAAATTTTCAAATTTTAATTTTTTTCTTTTTTGGTTTTTAATCAAATAGTAAAACTAACGATTCAGCTTAACATTTTCAGCAATTATATAATATTTTATAGAATTTTAGTTTAGATTTATAGCCAGACATTTGAATATGCTCTCTGAATAGATAAAAATTTCAAAAATTAAATTTCTTCTAAAATAATTTTAATTTAATAAGAAAGAATGAAATTAAAAGAACCGAACTAACTTATATTTTATGTTATTTATTAATATTTTTATTACGTATTTTTCTATCATTAATAGGTTATCATTAAGTTTAAGGCATGATAAAAATATCTAATTTAATTTTTATGGAAACATGTTATGACTCCTATGGAACATCGTACTTAATCAAATGGAACATCATACTTAATCAAAATGAATATATTTACACACAATTTTTAAAAAAAATATTTTAAAATATTTCTGGAGAACGATTTTATTAAACTTTTCAATTTTAGATAGGCAATATAATCATCAATTTTAAATGAAAAAAATTAGGACAACTGTTACATAAAAGATTTTTAAAATATTTGTAACACTTTATGAATTATTTAATAATTATTATAATAAGAAAATGAAAACAATTCTTTCAAAATTTTATGAGTAATCGAATTTATTTTCTTCAGACTATAATGTCTTTAATAATTATTATTTATTCCAGCAATTTACAAGCTTATCAAATTAAATTATATTAGAATTTTATTGCATTTTTTATTTTACTCTTCGGAGCAGATTTTCCGTTAGTGTTGCGTACTTTAAAATAATGAACATAGATGATTTATATTCCCCAATGAGTCCTGCGTTTAACTAATAAAAAAGAACTTTTCAGCTAATTAAAATTTATTAATGTATTAAAATTTCATGGATTTACGTGGAGGGGGTAACAAAGGTAAAAAAAAAATATATTTTTTCACAAAGATTAAAAAAAAAACATTTAAATAATTTAATTCATTTGTGAATGAGTACTAAGCGTTACATTAACATCTGACAATTATTTGATTTTTGCGATAATTTCCAAATGAATGTGTTTGTTACCGGGAAAAATGGGTGATGTCACCATTACGTTTTCCATTGGAAAATAGTCGTAAACTTTTTTTAGCCGCTAACTCAAATCAAAACAAAATTTTATGATAAAATTTCGAAAATGTTAGAAGGGATTAAACAATTTAAAAAAATAATTAAAAATTACTTTGATCTTTCCTCTTAAAAATAATATAGACATTTTGATGGGGATACCATGGATTAAGCACGTGAGCAACGATGAGGTGTTGGAGTGGATGCAAACGAGAAGAAAACTCATACTTAACATCAGGAAGAGACAGATGAGGCTCCTGGGAGACGTAATGAGAAAAGAGAGCCTGGTGAATTTGATACTCGCAGGACGGATAGAAGGAAAGGGAGACGAGGGAAAACAGCGTGAGACATACTTGATAGGCCTGAGCAAATGGATGGTGAAGCGGAGTAGAAATGCCAAGAGGAAACATATTGAGAGCGAGAAGGGACAGGGCCAAGAGGAAGTCCATGATCGCCTACGACCTGAAGAGACATAGAAGAAGAAGAAGAAGAAGAAGAAGAAGAATGTCTATTGAAAAATAGTTTAATACGATTCCGTCATGTTTAATGCTCAGTGACCTTTTCGTTCGTCGGGGATCATGACTTTTCCCAATTTCCGGTATCTTGATGTAAGCAGCAGTTGGTCACTTCAATAACTGTTCTGCCACACCTTTGTACAAAAATGGGTGATAGCGTGGAAATACTACGTTCTAAGATTGGATTTGCGTAATGAGTAATGTCTAGAAATCGGATAGCCGAGTTCCAGTTGTTTTGCGGTTTATTACATTCACTTACGCGCAAATACTATTTGGAAGGTATGAATCTACTTCTTATCCCCTAATCTATGGGTTAATTAGTAAGAGTTGTATCCCTAAAATATTATTATCTAAAAAAAAAAAAAGAATTTGCGTAAAACATATTTAGATATCGACATTAATAACCCATAGAGGTGTTGATATGACGTTAAATAAAACGAATCTTCAATATGTCTTGTGAATGTCGAATTCTTGACACCATTTTTTCTCATTACATGCTGTGGTGCAGTGGTTATCAGCGCGGAACGAGAAATTAAAGAACCGAGTTCGAATTTCAGTTGAATTCGTTACATTTTCTTACACGCAAATACTCTTGGGAAAGGTAGTAATAATCTCTTCTCTCCAGCTATGGGTCAAATAACAGGACAGATTTGGTTCTATAGCCTTGGTTGGCAACCATTCTACCACAAAAGTAATGACAACCTACTGCGAGAAAATTTTTTGTCCAGTCAGTTATGTCTCTTTTGAGACATGATCGTTCAAGCGTGTATCACGTATAGCACTTAAATGACTGATGTTCGAAACATGTCTCTTCGTAATTTTTTGTGGAAGTTTCTTTTTTTTTTTGCTTAAAATGCCCACTTTGGCTACGTTTAGATCATAGTGTGGAAAATATACAAGTGAAATGTTCCTAATTATGATGTTTATAAAGTCTGACACAACGACACCATTTTGGGGAACATTAAAGGTTAGACTCATTACAGTAGAGCCACCAGGGATAGGGAGACGTGGAAAGCCATGATCGCCTACGTCCTGAAAGAACAAGGCACATAGAAAAAGAATATATATGCCAACTGTTTATGAAGAACTTGTGTACATAAAATGGGGGATTAATTCTATATTATAATCAATATATAAACTGATCCCTCATTTTGTGGCTACGCTAATTTCTATACATTTATATTCTAGATTTATGGGCTTAAGCTAGTGGATGGCAGAGCGGGGTTTGGGTGGTGTAACAGCAGAAGGTGTGCTAAGAGCCACCAAGGATAGGGAGACGTGGAAAGCCATTATCGCCTACGTCCTGAAAGAACAAGGCACATAGAAAAAGAACATATATGCCAACTGTTTATAAAAAATTATAGACATAATATGGGGGATGAATTTTTATCATAATCAATATATAAACTGATCCCTCATTTTTTGGCCATGCTAGTTTATATTCTAGATTTGTGGGCTTAAGCTAGTGGATGGCAGAGCGGGGTTTGGGTGGTGTAACAGGAGAAGGCGTGCTAAGAGCCACATAGAAGAAAAAGAATGGTTATTAAGCAAGAACTACTGTAATGAGTCTAACCTTTAATGTTCCCCAATGTTAATGTTCCTCATCATTGCTCACATGCTCGATTCATGATATTCGTAGCATCCTTCTGTAGGACCACATTTCAGTATTACGCTTGGAGAAAAATCCTATTCTGTCTTGTGTCTTTCATTTACTGTTCTATCTGTGTCTTGCTTTTAGTTACTATCTTATTTTCTCAACAAAATAAGCTTTTTTTTTAGATATAATTCTTTTCGTTTTGTTTGTATTTTTCTTTTGCATGTTCTCTTTATTTCTTCTTCAAATTTTCCTAATGGCGACCAGTCTCACTTTTTTCCCTTTTTGCGCCTTTTCTTTTTACATTCTGACTATCTCATCGCCGCTTCTGACATCGATCATCGCTCATCGATTTGCCGTAAACCAATCTCCCAATCCGATTCCATTCTCTACT
>JBBBDQ010000272.1:292500-400000 GCA_037127315.1 Ascarosepion bandense | reverse complement strand
ATATCTGGTCGGGTGACCCTGCTGCTCTCCTTGGGCTTCTTGACAAAATACAAAGGAGGATCTGTAACGTGGTTGATACTGACTTGGCAGACCGGCTGCAACCACTCTCTCACCGGCGTGATGTGGCTTCCCTGTGCCTGTTCTACAAGTACTTTCATGGCTTCTGCTCCGATGAGCTTAGATCACTGGTGCCGCCTAAGCACGAATTTACACGAGATACTAGATTAGCAACTAAATCCCACCCTTTTACAGTTAAACAAATAAGATGTAACCGTAAATTCTACTCCAACAGCTTCTTTTCTCGCGCTTCCAGCCTGTGGAACTCCCTTCCACAAGTCTGCTTTCCCGACAGTTACAATCTCCAGGTGTTTAAATGTAGGGTTAATAGACACCTCCTATCACACTAACTCCCATTTATTCTCAGAACACTCTCATTTACCCAACCCTCATTCTCGGTATCCTTACCCGCCTATCACCCACCCTCTGACATTTCCTATATTTAATCATCCTTTCTCCACTCTATGTAGCCCCCTGCGCAGTAGTGGCAGTGACATGCCTTGCTCGGGGTGAAACGCTTATAAAAAAAAATAAAAAAATAAACATGTATTGTTGGTCATTTTACTACAAAGATGCATTGCTAGTCATTTTACTATAAATATGTTTTTATTGGTATTAGTGATTATACTATAAATAGGTATTTGTATGTTTTCGAAGTGTTTTTGTTTAGGGTTTCACTATTTGCCCATAGCTCGGGCCCTGACAGGTGCTACCATACTGAATAATAATGTACCGCGGAACAACAGCAATTAAGAAGTGGTTTCACGCTTTTCAAAATCTTCAATCTCCCGATCAGTGGCCTTGTTGCTGGATTACAATCTCTGTTTTAGAAATGTTTATTTTGAAAAAAAAAATTATTGGAATACTTGGTAAAGGAATTTTATTTTATTTTGCTTATGATTATATTCATTTTAAAAATAAATATCTATGTCGTCGATTTTTGATTCAACCAAAAGTAAAAGTTGTTTTTGTTGTTTTCTTCGTTGTTTATCGCATTCATCTGTTCATTGTTTAGTTATTAAGTAAATTTCGTCAGAATCCATCTTGCACATTTATAAATCTCCCATTCGACCGTGCATTAAATACTGCTGCCATACCTGGTCAGGTGCTCCTGCTATTCAGTTTGAGCTTGAGTTTTGTTTAACAGCGTATCAACCTCTGTGTTTCAGAGAGGTGAGGTTTTAAAGGTATTTTTTCTGTTCGGTTATAGTGGGAAGGTTGATTTAATCAGTTTTAATGAAAGAAAATCGTTTATATTCTATTCTATTATTTTCTATTTTAGAAAACTGAAAATGTCTTCTAGTTTTGTATTCGAAAATATTTTGCTGAGAATATGTTTTTCATTCAAAAATGTTTGTTAATAATATTTTCTTAAAAAATGTATATTTTCTATAAAAGTCTATTTTTATGTATATATATATATGTAATGAATTATTTTGAACATTATTTTTACCGATACTCGTATTTAAGTAGATATTCTGTTTTTAATTAAACAGAATTTTATATTTATATCTACCGGCCTGATTATTTCACGAGAGATTTTTTTACGAAAATCTGTGCTATCCAGCTGGATTCGAACATGCGACCCCTATTTACATAGGGGAAGCTACTATTTGATCTGGTACTGTCTTAACCACTCGACCATGAATAGCCTCGTGATCAGACGAGTTTTTTATCATGCTTATATAACACAATTTTCGATCTATCGTAAACAAACCATATCTGCTCTGTAAAGTATCGTAATGTCAAACAAATGTAAACATGTTACGGAGATTAACGATTTTTAACGAAACTTGGTTATAAGCAACCGACAATTTGTAATGAATTATTTTGATAATTATTTTTACCGATACTCGTATTTAAGTAGATATTTTTGCAAGGAAGCAAAAATGAACTCGTCCGAATCACCCTAAATTTTCTTCATTTTTTTCATTTATGAAACTCCTATATAGTTAATTATTAAATATTCATAAATTCATTTGATGCACATATTATTTTGCACTATTAACAAAAGAACCATTCTATTTTCATTTACAATTATTCACTTGGCAAGAAATACTAATAAATATTATGAAATGCATCATTTTTTAAAACACTTATGGTGCCCGAATAATCATGGCCAGTAGTGTATGTTATCAAACACCACCAGGAAATTGCTTATCTGTCTAAAAGGAAATTCTATACCTTCAATTTCAACTTTATAACCGCGTATAACCACATCAGTAGTGATTTCCTCTTTTAACCGAATGGAACACGTCTTTCAATATGAAAATCTAATAGAGGCATTCAATTCGTCTCCAAAATGTGAGTACTGGTGAGTACTCTAAACATTTCAAATCTGTTCAGGAGTACGACAAAGGAAATAAAAGCCCCAAACCTATTTTATCTCTCCCTAGACTATGCTCTGTACATTTCATTTAAAATCACAGATGTGATATTCAGGGGTCGCATTATACATTAAGTATGCACGCGTATGGAGGGTATATGCCATGAAACCACTCCAGAAAAATGTCTATTTCTCCAATAGGTAATTGCTATGTTGAACATATGATTCCATCCAGAGATACCTCATTTTCTCATCCTCAAGAATGCTCCTTTCAAATTCCGAATTCACAGAACTATATCGGTCCATAAAAACTTACATGTCTAGCGAGGAGTCCAATATGGAAAAATTTTAAACTCCATTAGGATTACAAAATGAGAACGTAAGCCTATTTAATCTCTTTCTACACAATGCTATGCATATTTTCAAGCATAGATATAAAAAGATAAGCAACGTTTATTTAAACATTCCATACCATATCCTAAAAGCGAATCAAGAAATAGAAGACAGCAATCCTACTTCCCATCTAAAGGCCAATTTATTGACGATGAAGAGGACGGGCTATGCCGACGATATAGATATTTATATTCAGGATGAATATAACCTTAAATAAAAAAAATCAACTTCCTTTACCAAGTATTCGAAGAATTATTTTTCAAAATAAACCTTTCTGAAACAGAAATTATGATTGGAAATTTGTGAGGAGAATGGAACCATATCTTAATTGTTATTGTTTTCAGGTCCACCCTGACCCAGAGTGGTAGCACCTGTTAGAGTCCTAGCTATGGGTAAATAGTTAACCCCCAAACTGGGGTCAAAACACTATGAAAGTATAAAATAGACTTTCGTGTATATATATATATATATATATATATATATATATATATATATGCATAGAAATAGACTTTTACAGAAAAATATACATTTTTGAAAAAAAAAATATTCTCAGCAAAACATTTTAAATACAAAACTAGAAGGCTCTTTTCAGTTTTCTAAAAAAGAAAAGAATATAAACAATTTTTTTCATTAAAATCTGACTAAATCAAGCTTATCACTATAACCGAACATAAAAATATCTTTAAAACCTCACCTTTTTGACATTGAATAACTCACGGAGGTTGATACGCCGTTAAACAAAACTCAAGCTCAAACTGAATAGCAGGAGCACCTGACCAGGTATGGCAGCAGTATTTAATGCACGGACGAATGGTAGATTTATAAATGTGCAAGATGAATTCTGACGAAATTTACTTAATAATTAAACAATGACAGATGAATGAGCTAATTTAAGTAAACAACAAAAACAACTTTTACTTTTGGTTGAATAAAAAATAACGAACTCTATAGATTCCGATTGGCCGTCATTTATCGTTCTAGAAGTTAAAATTTTCCCGCCTTTTAAATCAGATTTTTCGCCGCCATTTTACATCTGTTTGGACAGTAAATTACCTTTGAATCGGCAGTATTTTAAACCACCTCCCCAAACGGTCTCTTAATTTCTACTCCCAGCTGAAGAAAGCCGTCCAGCAGATATAATTACTAAATACACTTCCGCTGAGGATGACCTCGGTGACAGCGATTGAAACGTGTATCATGACGATACATCTGCTTTCTAATGCAGCTGCGCTTTTTCGACACGATAACCTCGAATCAAACCTTGTACGCAATTATCGACAATGTCGCTCGTTTTTCTTCAGGCAACTATTAGTTCGAGTGACATTGTTTTCACTTTCGGAAATATGCTGCAGGGCTGGGGTTAGTATTTTGTGTAGACTGGGATTTGAAGCAATAAGAACAAAATAATAAATAGGTAATAAACAGAAGACAATGCCTATCATCTTTTCTTTTACTTTTATAAGCCGTTCTTTCAAAAACGCAATTTTTTTTGTAATATTTTTCCTTCAAATACGTATTTTTGTTTGTATCATTTTTCCTTCCTAGAGGTATTTGCTGACATAAACGTCCAGGCCTTGTATATATATATGTATATCGTTCTTTCTAGAATCTTTCCCTTCTCATATGTCCTTCCTAAAGAAGAGAAGGTAACCTGGGATAGAGAAATCAAAAGAAGGGTTTGAAGGGTTGATTAATTTCACAGTGAGTTAGGGTGTCTAGGGACCTTTTGTAGACGAAAGATTCTACGCTGCAAAAGTTAGTACGTATACAAAATTTAGTACGGTGTTTGAGTAATAAATGTTAAGAAATTTATTTGATTTTTTCTTTGGCAGGTTTAGCTTCGTATCTTTGGTAGTGAATTTTCATATGTTTGAGTTATTTTTTGTAAGGAAAGACATCGTTTCATAGTAGCAGACGGTTGTCAGCTGTGACATGTTTAGGAAGGGAACTGGCGCTGACTACAGCATAGTGTCATCCCACTGCAAGAATCCCGATATTATACAACTGTTGATCAACGCATCCGGTATGCAAAAGTTAGGGCTCTCTACTACCAGTCGGAGCAGCAACTAGAAAACTGTTAACCCAGTACGCTCAGTATGAAGAAACGTTGCAACCATCCACACATATCACAGAAATTTTGCAAAAGCACCACATGTTATATACTACCATTGGAAAACAAGGGACACTTATATATAAAAACCTAATCTTCTATTTTTATTCTTCAATGGTGACACTTGTATAGAGCTGTAGAACAACTGGAGAGAGTTTACACACACGAAGGGGACACCAGGCTTCGGAATCCATTGGGGATTACCTGTCGTCAGCGAAAATTGTATACTATATATAGTCTTAAAACTCCTACGCGACATATATAGCGACGCCTCTTCACCCATATTTGCATATTTGCTTTTTCGGTTGTCATTTTGTTGATTTCATCTACGGCCGGATTTACTTGTTAATCACACCTGGCCAGGCAATCACCTTTCCAGCCGGTTGTCAATTTTGTAGACCTTATCTACGGCTGGATGTATCTTTTAATTACATCGGCCGTTCAAGGTAATATATTACACACTATTTAGGCCTGAGAAAAGGGAAAAAACCGGAAACATCTTCCTAAGCCATCAACAAGAGAGGAGACTCTGCTCCTGTTCAAAAGAAGGGGAAGGTGTATGAACCAACGATAATAGGGTCTTACTATTCCCATTAAAAATAAAATTAGATATAAATAATATATATATATATACAGTACTGTGCAGAAATATTAGAACAAGAACTATTTTATTTTTTATGAGGCATATTAACAGAAAATAAAAAAAAATAATTATAGTAATTTTATTTCATTTACTCAACAAATGCTTTCACAAGAAAAATACTTGTTACAAAATTAAATTACTATTTAGTATAATAGCTTTTTGCTTTGATCGCAGCCTTCATTCGGTCAGGCATTGACATCACAAGCTTCTTCAATGTATTTAATGGTATCTCCTGCCAAGCAGCTTGTATTTGTTTCCAAAGTGTGTCTTGCGAAGTAAAATTAGATTTATCACTTGTTTTATCGAAAATATCCCATAAAGGTTCAATAGGATTGAGATGAGGGTTTTGTGGGGGCCAATTCAAATTCCAAAGCCGTCTTTCCTCTACCTTTTTAGTTTAATAATTCTTACAAAGGTTTGGCTTTTTACCCTGTATTTGAAATTCAGTGAGGTTTTTAGGAAAATCACTCCTGTACTAATACTTTTGCAAACTACCGGTAGAACAGGGGTATATTTAAGCTTTATTTTGATGCCTCACAAAAGATAAAATAGTTCTTGTCCTAATACATTTGCACAGTACTGTGTGTGTATATATATATATATATATATATACTGATGTATTTTCTTAAATTTTCTCTATTAAGGAAGCGACCGTTATTTTTATTCGCTTTTTTAGATTTTTGTGAATCTCATTCGTGTGAAATCCTTTGTTAAATAAAGAGGGAAACTGAGGATGGTTCGCCTGAAATAAGCCCTAACTTCCAATTCACCATGAAATAACGTGTGTGTCTTAATTATATATATATATATATATATATATATATATATATATATATATATATATATATATATATTATAAATTATGTTTTAGAACATGTACATTATTTTTTAATATATGTCCTCCACAATCATATGTTTGTTTCAATGTTGGGTACGTTTCTTCGGGAGGTAAAAGCAAAACTAAATCCGTCTCTTCCCTATATTTGGTTCCTAATGTACCCACTCGGATATATATATATATATATATATATATATACAAAAGAAAACAAATTTACGAACTTTGTAAAAGTTAGGAGATCTTGTGAGAAAAAAAAAATAACTTACTTGCTTATGCTTTGAATAAATAGTATTTAAATATCAGCTGTTACTATGACTGCCTAAGGACATTTATGTAATTCCTTTGTAAAATTGTTCCTTTATTTGAATAAATTTGGTGTTTGAATTGGATCCTCGGAATTTATAGTTCAATATGTCAAAGTTAACAGATGATATTTTAAATCCTATTTATTCACAGCGTAAGCAAGTAAGTTATTTTATATTTTTTCTCACATTTTGCATAAATAATTAGGCTTTCTGCTTGAAGACTGGAATTTCTGCTCAAATGTATTAGGACAAGATCTATATCTTTTGTTTAAAGTTTTCTGTCTTTTATTTTCATAAGAAAGCCTGCACTTATTCAATAGTGCTATGCTAGAATTATAGTTCTGTGATCCAATTCATTAGGTTATTATAATCTCTTACTGGTTCTGTAGAGGGTTTTGGCCAGTGGCGGAGTTGCTAAAAAACTTTAGCATTAGTGATGATCAGTAATGTGAAGATGATCGATTTCTTCCGACAAAATTCACTTTTTTGATAAAAACCAAATCAAGAGAAATAATTAAATTTAATCCAAACTACCCTAAATATGACACGGTGGCTAGTGTAGGGAGGACATTTGACGCGGGGTAGAAATGGCAGATACATATCGAAAGAGAAAAAATTAGTAGCTACCACAAAAGACTGACTTCTTCGAAGATGAACATCAGCGTGAGGTCTTTTTTTAAGAAGGAAAAGAAAAGCAATCAGAGCCTAACATTAGTAATTATCAGCAAAGTGAAGATGATACATTTCTTCAGACAAAATTTACCTTTCATGCAGCCTTTCTTTTTTTCATTAATTTTACTTTCTTTTTCAGTTTTATTGCTTGCTAAGTGTTCACCATCTTATTCACCTTATTTTTTTCTCCACCTTTTCCAATTTAAAAAAAAAAACTCTTTCCCTTCTTATATTTCCTTCCTATTATTTTCATTCTTCTTATCCTTTCTTTTTTTATTTTCATTCATTTTGTCATTCCTTCATTTTTCTTTCGATACATTCTTCTCTTATTTTTATCTCCACCCCTCTTTGATATACCTGTTTCACGCACGAAGCAAAAATAGCAACAAAAAAAAAAGAAAAAAAAAAAGAAGGACGGATCTGAAAGAGACTACCACCACCTTTAAATTTGTTGTTTTCTCTTTTTTTTTTTACTTTTTTCAATGCAATCTTATCAATTATACCCTAAACTTTCCGACTGGCAAATAAAAAAAAAAAAAAAATTTGGAAAAATTTCGATATTTAAACAATTTTACGAGGGGCTTAGTTTTTCATATTATATTATAGTAAATCCATCCTCCAATTTGGAAACACTCGCAGGTACGACATTACTACCACCTGTAAATTTGTTGATTATCAATTTTTTTAAAACTTTTTTCATTGCAATCTTATCAATTAAACCCCAAACTTTCCGAATGATAAAAAAATTGTAAAAATGTCAACATTTAAACAATTTTAGGGGTGGGGGCTCAGTTTTTCATACAACCTTAAATCGATCCTGTTAATGAACTTTTTTGATTGCGCATATTCAACAGTTGAATCTTTGGCGAAAGTTTTGATTAAAAACATTCTTGGAGTTTCCGAGGAAGATGCCATCGTAAGAACTGAAGAAAACTTGAAAAAGACAAAAACAAGAGCAGCAAATCCTCCCCCATCCTAAAAAAAAAACAAAAAAAAAAACAAAAACAAAGGGACACCAATGCGAGTGATTCTAAAATGGAGGATGGATTTACTATAACGTTGTATGAAAAACTGAGCCCCCACTAAAATTGTTTAAATATTGAAATTTTTCCATTTTTTTTTTTGTTTATAATCGTAAACTTTATGTAATAATCGATCAGACTGAACTGAAAAAAAGTCAAAAAAATTGAAAAACAAATTTAAAATGGTGGTAGTCTCGTTCAAGTCCACCGAAATAAGAAATCTGATTTTATGAGTAGAAAATTATATACTTTTAGAAAATGTGAAATGACCACAATTACAAAAAAAAAAAAAAAAAAAAAAGGAAAAGAAGATAAGAAAGTGAAAAAAGTGCAGTCGCGTTAGGCGAGATTAGGAGAAGTGGAAAACGAGTTTTTAAAAGCTTAGATGCATGGGAAATGGGCCTTTGTGTCGTTGATTGATTCTGATGTTTCCCACAGCTGAGCATTCCGGTGGAAAGGGATTGTAGCAGATCGAATATCGATTTGAATTAAGCGACAGGTTATGAACGGGAATCTATCATAGATCTTCATTGGTCTGTATAAAAAAGCTATCTATCTATCTATCTGTAATTTGTGTATCTCTCTATCTATCTATCTATCTATCTATCTGAGCTTTATCTATCTATCTATCTATCTATCTATCTATCTATCTATCTATCTATCTGAGCTTTATCTATCTATCTATCTATCTATCTATCTATCTATCTATCTCTCTGAGCTTTATCTATCTATCTATCTATCTATCTATCTATCTATCTATCTATCTATGTATTTGAGCTGTGTCTATCTATCTATCTATCTATCTATCTATCTATCTATAATTTTAGTATCTATCTATCTATCTATCTATCTATCTGTAATTTGTGTATCTATCTATCTATCTATCTATCTATCTATCTGAGCTTTATCTATCTATCTATCTATCTATCTATCTATCTATCTATCTATCTATCTCTCTGAGCTTTATCTATCTATCTATCTATCTATCTATCTATCTATCTATCTATCTATCTATCTATGTATTTGAGCTGTGTCTATCTATCTATCTATCTATCTATCTATCTATCTATAATTTTAGTATCTATCTATCTATCTATCTATCTATCTATCTATCTATGTATTTGAGCTGTGTCTATCTATCTATCTATCTATCTATCTATCTATCTATCTATCTATCTATCTGTAATTTGAGTATCTATCTATCTATCTATCTATCTATCTATCTATCTATCTATCTATCTGTAATTTGAGTATCTATCTATCTATCTATCTATCTATCTATCAGTAGATAGGTAAACTAAATTTACTCTAACAACATGGTCTTTCCTGCTCTAAGAAGTAGCCACACGTCTCCTCCATGATAGGGCTAAAGTTTCGATTTCTGTCGAGGGATATACATATTCTTACTTGTCCTTTTTAAAATAACCGGCTGTTATCAATTTTTCTGTTTACGAAAATAAAAACAAGGACAACAATTCAAACACGGCAACCTACTAAAGATAAAAGGAACGTTCGAGTAATGTAATTTTAGTGAACACCCATATTTGAGTAGACGCTTTGTTTACTTTAAACACTATATTTAATTTCATCTATTGAGCTGAACATTAGGGAAGTCTTATTAAAAATAAGGCTGTGATTTCTAGCAGGATTTGAGCGTGCGTATCTCATTCTAGGAAAATCGTCATCAGATCCGAAGTGATCCGATGCAGGGCTGAATACTGCCAATAGGCACAAGTATTCTCCTTTCAGATTCTGGGAAGTTAATATCTGCTCAGATTCGCAGCGGATGTTCAAAAAAAGCAATTTATAAAGTGATGTTTTTTATACATTAATCAGACATATTTTTATCGCTTTAAATACTATTTTTAGAGTATGTCTCTATATTAGCAGACGTCCCGTTCATAGTAAAAACTGTTTATATATATATATATATATATATATATATATATATATATATATATATATATATATAACAAATATGTAACAAACTCACACCTATCTATATGAATGTCTGCTCTATGTCTGATATTGAGCGCTTTTAAATAAGTACCACGCATATATAATATATAAATAATATAATATATATAACAATTTGCATATATATATATATATATTGATATTTATAATTATATACATACACTTTTCACACACACACACACACACACACACACACACACACACACACACACACACATATATATATATATATGTATATATATATAGTCTGTGCATTGTATACTGTTGTCATATGTTGTTAGGCACCCTTGCTGTTCATCTCAGGGTTCTTGATATAATTCAAAGGAGGATCTGCAATATATATATATTTATATATATTAAAGAATTCGTTAGCAAATGCCGCCAAAGTCGAAAGTTGTGAATTTTTATACTTAGGTTTTAAACTTTAAACTTAAATTTAAATTTTAAATTTTAAATTTAATCTATGATTTTGGAAAATAAATAAATTTTAATTAATTAATTGATTAATTAATTAATTTAATTTTTAAACTAGTAAATTTGGGCCCCACTACCAATTACTGATCCCAGCCTTTAAGATTCCTTCTTTCTTCCTTTTTCCTATCTAAATATCTACTATTTAACATGTAAGAATCTGTGGACTAATTTTTAGTCCCCATTTTTTCCTGCACCTTTATATATATATTTTTTTTTTTTTGTGAAGATTCGGTAAATTTTCGTTTTAGGTGCCGAAGTCTTTTCCCCACTTCAAATTGGGAAGTTAAATGATTAAAAGTGTTATGTCCAACAAAATGGATATCAGAATCTGTAAGTCCCGAAGCTTTTCCCCTTCAAATTTATCCAAAATAGCATTATCTATGTGCAAATGTATGTGCTGAACTCAAATCAACAATTAGTTATTAAAGAAACTTACCTTTTTTGCTTTGAAAGTCCATAAAAACAACGAACTACATCTCACACTTTTTCTCTCCCGTAACTCTCACGAAGTCATGTAATTAACTGCACATTGAACGAATGTTGGCAGATTTTTTGTCGATTTCTCTTTATTTACTGATACTTCTGGCGATAAAATTCCGGAAATTAAAGTAATGCGCTATTGTATTTCTACGTTTGTTACTCTCATGACAGAAAGTACATCGCCGGAAGTTTCAATAAAGGAAGAAAATCGGCCAAAATTCGACAAAAAATTCGGCCTACGTAGAACGTCATTCTTCAGTTAATTACATGACTTCGTGTGAGTTAAGGGAGAGAAAAAGTGCGAGATATAGTTCGTTGTTTTTATGGACTTTCAAAGCAAAAAAGGTAAGTTTCTTTAATAACTAATTGTTGATTTGAGTTCAGCACATACATGTGCACATAGATAATGCTATTTTGGATAAATTTGAAGGGGAAAAGCTTCGGGACTTACAGATTCTTATATCCATTTTGTTAATCATTTAACTTCCCAGGGCTTTGTTATAGATGTATATGTACTTTTATTTTTTTATTTTATTTGTTCTTATTTATTTTTATTTATTTTTTAATACTAAATCCAATTTACCATTTGCACATTAAGATTAGTTTTGACAAATTTTTACCAGGGCCCTTATTGTAAAAATAAAATATAATTTTTCGTTCCTTTCGTATTAACCGGCCTTTAATTAGTTTCTTAATGTCTTTGAATAGAATTAGAATCGAATTTAACTCGTGAATTGCGAATATCCTTTAACTTTTTAAGTAAATTATGTTCTTGAATGAGTATTTGTGTGTATGTGTGTATGTGTGTATATGTGTGGATATGTGCGTGTATGTGTTTGTGTACGCGTGTGTGTGCGTTTATATATATATGTGAGTACACTTGTTGAATTGATCTACTCTTTAAGTTAATATTTTTATTTTTATTTGATTTATATCTAATTTTGGAGATTTAAATTTAAATTTAGATTTGTATATCAAAATTTTTTTCTATAAATTTTTTCTATAAAATTTGTCCCATTTATTTAAACTAAAAATCGCTATGGTATATTTTTCAACACGAATGATAACAATTTCCCTTGTTTCTATGGAAATAGATTTTTTCCTTTTTTCTTTTTTTTAGCTTACTTACCTGTCAACCACCCCTTCCCCTTTTTTACTTTTGTCCTTTCCTTTTCCTTTCTTTATTTTTTTCTTCCCCCTAACTCTTCTTTCGCCCAGACATGGAGGGACTTACAAATTTGTTTTTAAGTTGTGTAATTTGATCAATATTCTTAGCTAAAATGAAGATGTCATTTATTTATCTTACATATATAGAAGTTTTATTGTTGTCCTTAATTATTTCATTTTCTAAATTTGCCATATAATAATTAGAAAAGAGGTGACCTAAAAAGATCCCATCGCAATACCATCTATTTGCGTATAAATATTACCTAAGGGGTCATGAAAGGGTACTTGTGTGGTGCATGCTAATAATAATTTTTTAAATATAGTGAGTTTAATATTGATTGATGGGAGAGTAGCATGTTTATATACATCATGGATAATGATGTAAATCGTTTCACGGATGGGAATATTAGTGAATAATTCTTGGACATCTAAAGATGCAGTTATTTGATTGTTAGATTTCACGGAATGGAGAATCTGTATAAATTCATTCTTAGAATTAATACTATATTTTCTAGGAAGGTAGGGAGTAATTAGTTGTTAAGTATTTTGGAAAGGTTTTATTTTCATCTTCTATAAATATTTTCATGGCTTCTGCTCGGATGAGCTTAAGTCACTGATGCCCCCTCAACAGGTGTTTACCCGTGCAACCAGACTGGCAACTAGGTCCCATTCATTCACAGTCAGGTTAGCCAAATGCAGACGACAATTCTACTCCTGCAGCTTCCTCTCTCGCACTTCCCGCCTGTGGAACTCACTCCCGTATTCTTGCTTTCCTGACGGCTACAACCTCCAGAAATTTAAATGCAAAGTTAATACTCATCTACTAATCACTGGACTCTAGCTCTCTCCCCTCCCCTGTATAACCTTCCCTTTCTCTCCTCCTATTTATCTGTCATCGCACCTTCTTTCTCAGCTTTCTATTGTTCCTTTTTAACTAGCTTGTACTCCTCACTCTTTTCTAATTAATCTTTTTACATTTATGTAGCCCCCTGCACATCAGTGGCGTTTTCGCCTTGCTCGGGGTGAAATGATTAAAAAAAAAAAAAAAAAAAATTGGTGTGGGTATTTGTGAAATGATAGGTCGGAGAGGATGATCTTTGTTATGAACTTTTACATTTCCATAAAGGTAGCCATTAATTAAAATTCCAAACCGGAATTCAAGTCATCAACACTGAAATTGTACGTAATTAAAGGAATCTGACAGTCTTCTACTACAAGTGAAAAAATCAAGGAAATATTAGATTTATTATACACTACAACACAAAAGGAACTAAACTCAGTCTGATATTACCTACATGGCTATGGTTTTCTAAGAAATGTTGTTTAATTTTACAAAGAACCAATTTAATAAAAAATTATCCAAATGTTGGAGAAATTTTGTTTTTATTTTTATCTGAAATTGAAGCCAAAATACGATGTATAGAACGGCTCATGATTAAAAAATATACGTCTACTGTCTCTTATATTTAACAGTATATGTTTACAATATATATATATATATATATATATATATATATATATATATGCATATATATAAATGTATATATATTAAACAGATAAATATATATATACAGATAAATATATTATATATATATATATTGCATATATATATATATTGCAGATATATATAATATGCAAATATATATATATATATAGATATATATATATATTAAATAGTTATTTTTTGTCATATTTAAAATAAAGCAGTGCCCAGTTATATTGAATAGTGTTCAGTGCATTTATATTGTAAACCTTTTTAATATCTTTTATTTGGAAATAAGTTATTTCCGCGACCTAGTTTTCAACCTTTCGGTATATTCTGGCAGTTTACAATAATATATATATATATATATATATATATATATATATATATATATATATATATTACTTTAAAACTAAAGAATTTATTAACTGTCTCAAGAGCCCATTTGTCCAAGATCTCATGAGGACAAAATCGTTGTAATTATAATCAAACAAAAAAAGCAGCAACGAAAATGAAGAGAAATAAAAGGAAGAAATCCGCTAAAATAAACATATATATATATATATTGCTCTTCATATAGATAGATATGAGCAGACTGAGATAGATAGATGCATAGATAAATAATATATAAATACATATGAACAGACCGAGATAGATAGATAGATAGATAGATAGATAGATAGATAGACAGACAGACAGACAGACAGACAAACAGACATGAATTGACTCGATATTTCGATAGGTGGATCGAATATCGCAGGTTTTTGAATGGTGCAGTTAATAGGATGAAATTGAAAAATCTTGTCATTCCTCGTCGCCATGGTGATGTAATTGTACGTGGAGAGGTTTTGCTGTTTTTCCTTCTTAAAACCGTGGCAAAGTGCGCCAATCCATTTGGGGAAAATATTACGCTTCAACTCTTTGAACTGTTAATGCTGACAAGGTCGTAATTCCTCGAATTATCCACTTTTGTAATGTTTAGTTGCATCCATTATGGACAACAATAATGGCACTAAGCCACCGACAGATTTAATATTTAACCAACTAAATTCGCCTTTCAATTAATTTCATTGAACTTTTAATCAAAATATCTGAAGCCTTCTTTCCTGCACAATGTAAAGTTAGATTCTCCATGGCTTCCTCGACATTCAATGTTTTGTATTAAGTCGAACAAATTGTTTAATTTTAGAATAAACATTCGAATTGCGTTCTAATGTATTAAGTTGGTTCAAAATTTCAGTTCTTTAATCAAATTAATTTTCTGCCTAGCCAATATAGTCATTCAGTCAGTCAGTTAACTTCAGTAACTGATACTCGCTTGGGCAATCATGTCTCTTTCGAAACCTGGCTGACCGGGTAAAAGATTTTCCCTCGCCAGGTTGCCCTTACATTCTGCGGTAGACTAGTTGCCAAACAAAAATATTGAACCTAGTCTGTCTTGCTATTTAACTCATAGCTGAAGGAAAAAGTAACGGATTAATAAATCTCACAAGATTTATTTGCGCTTAAGTAAATGCAAGAAATTCAACTAGAATTCGAACTATGCTCTCCAATTTCTCATTCCGAGCCGATCTTTATAGCGCCATAACACAAATCCGCTTCTTTTATAATAGTCACGCAAAAATAAGTTCCTCATAATCAAAGTGTCATTCATGTTAATTTTATTACAATCTCTTTCAGAATCTTATTCTCAGATATTGATTACTAGCAGTATAGCCCGGCGTTGCTCGGGTGTAATGAAAGATTTAAATCTAATCGATGGACCTGGGGCTCAGACTCTTTGGACGTTGGCACAAAAGACTAAAAAGCAATAGTTGTTTCCAGTTAAAACGAAATCGTAGACTGAAAGAAAAATGAATTGATGTAAGTCAAATTTTTATTTCCTGCTATCGATATCAAATCAGTTTTTTCGTCGTAAACTGAATTTTGAAGGCCAAATAAGTCCTCTGAGTAAACGGTATCATGGCTGAGACTAAGAACTACAATTATATCTACTTAGAGCCAAACCCAAAGCAAAAACTAAAATAAAAGGGCTGAAAAATATACAGACATACAGGCAGATAAACAGACACCCATACAAACATATTGACTTATATATATTATCGATTTTCTGCACTATTGTAAGAACTGCAATCTTGAAACTTCTGAATATGTCTATGAGTGTATCAAATTTGATTAAAATCGGATCACTCCTTCTATAACCCGATTTTTTTTATTATCGATTTTGGATATTTATCGGGGGTACCTCGGCACAAAACCTAGCTAAGAACACTCTCAGACGCTTATAGTACAGCTGTGTAAATTTTTAAGAAAATCGATTCAGCCGTTTCGGAGTCTATAGGTAACGGACACACACACACACACACAGTTTCATTTATAAATAAGTTTAGATTAGGAATGACTCATATATTTTTGTGCAAATATTGTCTTTGTTAATGTCATATGTTTTTGATTCAGATTCTTGTTCTCAAATAACTCATATTGTGTATCGACCTAAAAATCGTAATAGATTGCTCGGAGAATAATGTCCGATTTTAGAATAAATCTTTTAATTGTGTACTAATGTATTATTATAATATACATTATAATAATAATAATAATAATAATAATAATAATAATAATAATAATAATAATAATTATTATTATTATTATTATTATTATTATTATTATTATATACATTTTTCATCATAATTCGATTTCTGCTATAGTCGCACTACCTACCAAGTCTGCAGGAAAACCTAAGGCAGGTCCTGGTGTGTTGTTATGGCTCTTTTTTATGTTTTTTCTATCTCCCCTATCATCCTTGGCGTTGCATAGACAAAGTTCTCTTTAATGTGTGGGCTGTACATAACAAAACAATTTTTTGTATTTCTCTGAAGCTGAGGTTTCAAGGGATTCTTTCAATGTGTTGTTTTGTTCTATTTTTTATCATTCCAAGTGCACCTACCATAACTGGTAGGATTTGGCTTTCAGTTTCCACATTTTTTCTATTTCAATTTCCAGGTTTTTATATTTTGACAGTTTTTCGAATTTCTTGGCTGCTATGTTACAATCCGCTGGACAAGCCATATCAATTAATAAGCAAGTTTTTTCCAATTTGTTTTTTAAATATAATGTCAGACCTATTTGCTTCAATTTTTCTGACTGTGTACATAGTGTAATCCTATAGAATGGTGACATCTTTTATTTCTGTAACCGGTGTTGGGTGACGTTCATACCAGTGTTTGTTTACATGTTTTCCATAGTGTTTGCACATTGTCAAGTGTAAATATTGCCCCACTCTATCGTGACGATTTTTATAAATATACATTATTATTATTATAACTATAAATATACATTATAATTATAATTATAATAATAATTGTTATTATATACATTATACGTGATACACGCTTTCCCATGTCACAAAAGAGACATGACTGACCTGCCAGAAAATTTTACCGCGGTAAATTACGAATACTTTCAACGGTAGACTGGTTGTCAACCAAGTCTGTAGAACCCAATCTCTTGCTATTTAACCTATAGCTGGAGGGCGAAGAGACGGATTAATACTTCTCCCAGTAGAAATGTTCTAAGCATAGTTTAGATGTGGCGAAAGTTTGGGATACCCAGTGAGGATCCAACTCACTACTCTGTTGTAACGATTCCAGCGAGACAAGCTTCCTAACCATTACACTACCTCAAGGTGGTTAATACCATTCTCAATGGTTACGTTAAAGGTTAACCCGTAAGAGAATTCAACTGGAATTCAAACTCGGCACTACGATTTCTCGATCAGAACCGATATATACTGCACTACAACGCACATTAAATATTCCAAATATTCAGTCAGTTGCCATATATAATACACACTTGAGCGATCATGTCATGAAAGAGTCATGACTGACTGGGCAGAAGATTATTCCGCAGTATGTTGACATTACTATCTGCGGTAGTCTGGTTGCCAGCCAAGGATTTAGAACCCAATCTATCCTGTTATTTAAACCATAACTGGAGGAAAGAAACGGATTAATACATTTTCCAAGGGTATTTGCGAGTGAGTGAGTGCAAGAAATTCAAATAGAATTTGAACGCGGCTCCCCGATTTCTCGTTCTGAGCACCGCAACGCACCTCCGAATATTACTGACTGAAAATTGTATGTAGCCCTGGGGAAAAAATCATTCTCGTTGACTCGAATCCGGACGATTCCAGATGATTATTTAGACGTGTTAAAACGGGTATGTCTCAGTAATTAGGCTGACGATCGTGTGCGCATGCTTTCATGTGTTTTCGACTTTTTGACGTCAATGCGTTCCTCCCCGTATTTCTGTTCGTCACATACGCATTAATGAACAGATTACATAGGTGCGTCCCTCTACGTATTTTGATAGTGTTTATGCCAGTCCTTCGGGTTCTCGAGTGCGCATGTGTAGTGTGGCGCTTAAAACTCTTTGAGCAGGATTGTACAGAAATTAATAGAAAATATGGGGGGAATTTTATGACCGCCATTTTCAGGCATCTACACGTTTGCATAAGACTAACCCATGATTTTACGGACAAACACACACACACACACAATATATATATATATATATATATGTGTGTGTGTGTGTGTGTGTGTGTGTGTCCTTCTGTTTGTTCAGATATTTCAAGAGAAGGTGATAATGTCCGATTTGCCTGTCAGTATCCATAAAGCTTCAGCATATGAAAAGCATTTATTCGTGTAATGCAGACCGACGTAAATGCGAAGGCAAATATATTCAATAATAGAGAACTGTAAAAAGAAGAATGTCGGAGAAAGAGACGTCAAATTGGCGGGAAAAGTGAAAAAAAAAAGAAAAGAAACGATACAACACAAAGTTAAGTGAAGTTGGTTTTAAATAAAAAGAAAGAAAGAAAGAAAGGAAGAACATTAAGGTTAATACAGAAAAGAAAACGAAAGAAAGAAAGAAAGAAAGAAAGAAAGAATGTGAAAGTAGTTTATTAAGAAAATGAGAGAATGAAAGAACGAAAGTAAGTAATATTGGCTTAAATAAGAAAGAAAGAAAAAAAGAAAGAAAGAAAGAAAGAACGCGAAAATGATTTAGATAAGAATACAAAAAAGAAAACGAAAGAAAGAAAGAAATAAAGGACGTAAAAGGATTTCAATAAGAAAATGAGAGAAAGAAAAACGAAAGAAAGTAATAATGGTTTAAATAAAAGAAAGAACGTTAAGGTGATTGAGATAAGAATACAGAAAAGAAAACGAAAGAAAGAAAGAAATAAAGAACGTGAAGGTAGTTTAGTAAGAAAATCAGAGAAAGGAAGAACGAAAGAAGGTACTATTGGTTTAAATAAGAAAAAAGAAAGAAAGAGAGAGGAAGAAAGAGCGCAAAAACGTAAAGGGTTTTAGATAAAAAGAAAGGAAAATAACATAAATGAATGAATAATTAAAGAACAAAAGAAAAAAAAAACAAAGGAAAGTTAAGTGGAAATCAAGTAAAGAAAAAGAAATAAAGAAAAAGAAAGATAGATTAACGAATGAAAGGAAAAGAAAGAAAACGAATAAAAGAATGAAGGAATGAGAAGCGAAGGTATCAGGGATATATTCCTACAAGAAATGCAATGGGGAAAAAAAATGGAAATATTTGGAGCAAAGAAAGTTGGGAAAAATCGGAAGAAGGAAAGCAGTAATAAAGATGAATGAAAAAAGTAAAACCATTCTTAGAGAATGAGAATGAAAAAGTACGAAAAAGAAAAAAGAGAAACAAATAAAAAAAAAATGAGTGTATGATATTTGAAAAAATTCATCACAATCTCTATAATAATAATAATAATAATAATAATAATAACGAAGAAAGTGAGTAAATTCTTCTTCTTAATGTTATTTTTTCCCATTTTGTTGACTCTTTTTTCGGGCTTTTACCTGAGACCTGAGCTAAAGAAAGGTTTTTATTAAAAAGTTATTGTATATATTATTAGGTTGGAAGAAAAGATTTGTAGCCTTTTGCAAAAGACGGTGTTTGAACATGGGATTCCGTTTTATATAAAGATTGAACATTTAACATGTACACATATTTGTCTATATTTCTGAGATGAGTTAGTATTTACACTATTCGGACTATTGTCCTCATCTTTGTTGCTATTTGTATGACGTTTAATAATAGATCATTCTATTTGTCAATATTTCTGAGATGAGGTAGTATTTACAGTCTTTACACTATTCGGACTATTGTCCTCATCTTTGTTGCCATTTGTACGACGTTTAATAATAGATCATTCTATTTGTCTATGTTTCTGAGATGAGGTAGTATTTACAGTATTTACATTATTCGGACGATTGTCCTCATCTTTGTTGCCATTTGTACTACGTTTCGGCCGTTGTACTCTCTGACCTTCTTCAGGTGCTAGGAATTTAGAACCGAACACTTTATTACAATCACTGAGGTGGTTGTACTCCGTTCCTTGCGTAAAACCGCAAATGGAAGTCATGAGTTATCTCCCTCGAGTGGATATAGACGTTGGTTAGTTCCTGACCTGACTCTTAGAGTTGTGAGTTCAATGCCAGGCTACAGCATTGGTGGTAACTTGTAGAGTCAAAAGGAGAAATACGATGTACACACATCTTGAAGAAAAGACATTTCAAAGCCTCTTTCTGTATGATTCGTGCCTCGGTTGTGGAATTTGGCTTGCTTTTACGCTAAAAGTGATACTGGGGTAATTTGTCATGCATATTTCGTCTTCGTATATAAAGCAACCGAAATGTGATGCTGAGGATATCATGGTCCGAACAGGTGAGCGACGACAAGGTTCTGGAAATAATGGCAACGAATAGGAAACTAATACTTAATATCAGGAAAAGACAGCTGAACTTTCTGGGACAGGTAATGAGAAAAGAATGCTTGGAGAAACTGATATTCACATGTCAGGTAGAGGGAAAGGAATACATGAGAAAGTAACGCATCACATTATTGATAGACTTGAACAAATGAGTGGCAGAGCAGGGTTTGAGAGTTGCAACAGAAGAAAACGTGTTAAGAGCTACTAGCGTTAAGGAGATATTGAGGGACATGATTGCCTATGTCCTGAAGAAAAAGATATGCCGTTTGTAGTGAAGGTACCAAAGCTAAAAATATGGTTCGTAAATAGTTTGGTAGATTCAGAAGAAATTTGTGTGAACCTAAAAGCGAATACGACCACCTTTAAATTTGTTGTTTTTTTATTGTTTTTGACTTTTTTCAGTGTAGTCTTATCAATTATTACATAAAGTTTTCGATTAACCCAAAAAAATTAGAAAAAATTCAATATGTAATAAAATTTAAGCGGGGGTGCTCAGTTTCTCATACAACGTTATAATAAACCGATCCTCCATTTTGGAACCACTCGCTTTGGGGTCGATTTGTTTTGATTTTATTTGGGGACGAGTTGTTGCTCTTGTTTTTGTCTTTTGCAAGTTTTCTTCAGTTCTTACGATGGCATCTTCCTCGGAAACTCCAAGAATGGTTTTATTCAAAAATAAAGGAAAGAGGGAATGAATGAAACCCTTAAGACTCAGATAAAAACTTTGCTTAAATTGAGACAGAAAATAGTACGGATAATCATAATAGCAACCTAATGCGGGAAAATCTTCTGTCCCGTCAATCATGTTTCTTTGAGATATGATCGTCCAAGCGTATCTCAAGTATGGTACTGAACTGACTGCCTGAACTACCTTACAGTATTTACATGTTTCGGACTATTGTCCTCAACTTTTGTACGACGTTTCGACTGTAGTACGTTAAAGATAAGGACAACAGTCCAAATAATGTAAATACTGTAAATCTTACCGCATCTCAAAAATATGAACTACCTTAGTATTAGTGATATTTTCGTTTTGCTTCGAGTGAAAGAATATATATATATATATATATATATATATATATATATATATTCATCCACATACAGGCCTGTTTCGCTGTATCACAGCTCATCAGTGTGGCTAGACGCGTCCAATTGCTTCTGGCCGGGGTCGAAATTTGACCGTTTGGTGTCAGTCGGAGTCACTACCTAAAATCCTTGACAATGTTGCTATTCAATCTTAGCAATATATAAATCTGCACTCGGATTTTCTCGAATTTATATATATATATATATATATATATATATATATATATATATATATATATATATATATATATGCTTGATTAAAACCTCGTTTAGACTGAAGGTCTAAAACGTGCCAGATCACATGGTAGCTTTCCCTATGTGGATAGGGGTTGCAGGTTCGAATCCTGCCGAATGACACACATTTTCGTAATAAAGATTTATCTTAAATAATCAGGCCGGTAGAGTACTGCTGCCATTTATGGTCAGGTGCCCCTGCCGTTCTCCTCAGTGTTCTTGACAAGCTCCAAAGGAGAGTCTGTAATGTGATAGGTACTGATCTGGCGACTCGTCTGCAGCCACTTTCCCATCGTCGAAATGTGGCCTCCCTCTGTCTCTTCTATAAATACTTTCATGGCTTCTGCTCGGATGAGCTTAAGTCACTGATGCCTCCTCAACAGGTGTTTACCCGTTCAACCAGACTGGCAACTGGGTCCCACCCATTCACAGTCAGGTTAGCCAAACGCAGACGACAATTCTACTCCTGCAGCTTCCTCTCTCGCACTTCCCGCCTGTGGAACTCACTCCCGTATTCTTGCTTTCCTGACGGCTACGACCTCCAGAAATTTAAAAGCAAAGTTAATACTCACCTACTAACCACTGGCCTCTAGCTCTCTCTCCCCTCCCCTGTATAAGCTTCCCTTTCTCTCCGCCCATGTACCTGTCATTGCACCTGCTTTCTCAGTTTTCTATTGTTCCTTTCTAACTAGCTTGTACTCCTCACTCTTTTCTAATTAATCTTTCTACACTTATGTAACCCCCTGCACATCAGTGGCGTTTCTGCCTTGCTCGGGGTGAAATGATTAAAAAAAAAAAAAAAAAAAAAAAAATTAAAAACAGAATATCTACTTAAATATGAGTATCGATCAAAAATAATGTTCAAACATATATATATGTGTGTGTGCGTGCATGTAATATTATGGGAAAATATTTAAAGTTCACTGAAAAAACGAATTAATTCGATCATGAATTTAGAAATTTTTTAAATGTTATATATATATATATATATATATATATATATATATATATATATATATATAAGTTTCATTAAAAATGACAGATAAAATATTATCATTAAGATTTTATATACTTTTTTATATGTTTGTATAATTTTTTTTGTTTTCGAAATTCTTGTTTATTATGTACGGGTCGCAGTTAAATTCCTGGTAACACCAAACATGAACTGAAAGCAAAGATTATGACAGCATTCACCAACTCAAAAGAAGACCCCGTTCAGAAGAGTTGCAGGAGATTCCGAAGTCGTCTGAAAGCCGTGGTTGAAGTAAATGGCGAGTTTATTGAATAAATTTACTCTAGCATTTTAAGATGTTTTTGTGCAATTATAGAAAATATATCTATTAAAATGAGATATAACCTCCATTTTGTTGCAATTTATATGACAATTTATTTATCGCACACTGTGCGCACACACGCATATATATATATATAGATATATATATAATGTGTGTGTCGATGTGTAAGTGCTTATATATATATATATATATATATATATATATATATATATATATACTTACGAAGAAAAACAAACTGAAAAATGCCTTACATTAGATAACGATGCTGACATTGACGGGTAAAAAGATGATTAAAGGGAACGAAAGAGAGAATGCCGTTGAAAGGAAAACAAACACTTTTGCTGCATCTTCTCGTTGGTGTGGAGATCTACGCCATTATGGCGTCTCGCATAATCATCCCATAAGTATTTCCCATTAAAAGCGTACTTTAAAAAAAAAAAAACGAATCGGTCATTAGCGTTAAATAACTTATCATATATCCAAGTGTGGAAACGTATTCACGCCATTTAAAAATTATTTCCACTGTTTCTCAGCGGAAAGAAACCAAAAAAGTAAAAACAATGGAGGGAAGAAAATTATAGATTTTGTGTCCACAGTTTTTCTTCTTTCAAGTCGAACAGCGCCTCTGATGCGAACAATCACACATGCGCAGTGACAGCGATCACGCGTCGTCAGAAGGAACGACATATATAATACGACACCAGTGTTTACTCAGACGTATCTGGGAAATCAATATCGTACACAATAGCCCGTATTCGCTAAACTCTTTCTCCTCTTTGTGAAAACAGTTCTTGCAAGCCATGATGAGTAATTTATTTTTATACTCAGTATACTATAAATATGGTGTTGTGTCGAATGTAATCAAGCCAGTGACTATCTCTAAAGAAGAAAAATGTTCAAAATATGTTTTTATTTCATTGTTCAGATAAAACTACCAGTTTAGAAATTTACTGCTAGAACATGCCATTCTACATCCACGGAGTCGAATCAGTCTCATTTTCTTCCGTATTCCGAATGTAAGCGGACTATTTCACTCGGACAGGTTTTTTTCCCAAATATTTTATAATTTATACAAGCTAACTAAAAAAAGTTCTGTCCGTTACGATAGGAAAAAAATGAAAACGCTTGTTTAACTTATATTTAGTCTTCGAAGTAATAGCAGTGGGCATCCAGCACCTTCCGCCAACGTGTCTCCAGCTGTTCAATGCCCTTGCGGTAGAACTCAAGGAGTTTTGACGCAAAGAAATCCGTGAGGGCTTTGCGCAAGTCTGTCTCATTGATGAACGATTTCCCACTAAGATGATTATCCAGGGAGTGGAAGAGGTGGTAATCGGATGGCGCAAAGTCAGGTGAATAAGGTAGATGACACAAAGTCTCCTACGAAAGTGGCTGTATGGTATCCCTGACCACTCGCGTGACATGCGGTCTGGCGTTGTCATGGAGGAAAAACACACCATTGTGATTCACCAGTGCTGGCTGCTTTGGCGCGATGTCTGTTGCACACGTTTTAATTGTTGAGATTATACGTCTCTAGTGACCGTTTGGCCGGTTGGTAGTAGTTCATAATGAACAAATTGACGACCTGTCCACCAGACACAAAGCATAATCTTGCGTGGGTTCATAGGCGGTCTTGCGGTGTGAGGGACAGCATTATGAGGAGACAACCAATGTCTGGAACTTTCGTACGGAATCCACTTTTCATCACTGGTAAGCACTCTATTGAATAAGGATGCTGTACGGTGGCGAGAAAGCATCGATACGCAGGCTGCCACTCGTTGTCCCTTGTGGACTTCCAACAGCGTTTGCGGAACCCACTTGCTCAGTTTGTACGTCTTACCTAGGCGGTGCAGGTGAAGTTTAACTGTTTCATCGGAAACGTTAAACTGTCTTGCAAGTTCACCACACGTTAGACTACTGTCCTCGTCAATGGCCGCCTTCATGACTCCGTCATTCAAGACCTGTCGTCGTCCACAAGAGGCTCATCATATAGAGACGAATCTCCCGAATTGAATTTTCGAAACCAACGGCTTTTAAGTACGTTCATCAACAGCACTACCCTCAAACGCTTGACATATGCGGCAACTTGATGCAGCTGCTGATAAGCCCACTTTGAATTCGTAAAGCAAGCATCCCCGAACGAGATTTCTAGACACTTTCATCCTTCTCACAGCTGTCCGGCTTATAACTGATGGCCAGGCACGGTGCGCGTGTTTTTTACAACTTCTGATGTTCCTACTTCCGGCTGTCAGAATTTGAAGACAATTGCGACACGCATTTCGTATATATTTCAAGTTCATTCAATGACTAATAAAAAAACGAACAGAACTTTTTTGGTTACATTTTAAAACGGAGTCCCGTGTCGGTGCTCTCCTGAAAGCTACAATTCAAATTTAACCTCTTCAAATTCGACGGATTTTTTTCGAATACATACATATATATATATATATATATATATATATATATATATATATATATATATATGTGTGTGTGTGTGTGTGTGTGCATATACTGGGATCACACGGTATGTGAATTTTTGTATCATTTTTTAATTAATAAATTTTTGTTTTTGATAGTTGCTGATTTCTCAATAAAATAGCTATTCAACGAATGCAGATTTCGGAATTTATTGATATAATATAAATATTTCGCTCTGTAAAAAGATAACAGTATATTATATAGAGATATTTTATAGTATATACATATATATATTAAATATATACATATATTGTATATATTCAATATATACAATAAACAATAATATATATACATATACTATACATATATTGTATAGTATATACATCAATCCCTCCAACTGGATCATTTTTACTATGAATAAGATTAATATTAATCGGATCTACTTTGGGATTTTACCTATATGTACTTTCTTTTTTTTGGATTTAATATATATATATATATATATATATATAGGCTACCGGCCATAATTATTAGGCGACCCCATCTTTTTAATAGAAAGGATGTATTTCTTCTTATTTTTAGTATTTATTGCCAAATGAAAATAAAATGGTTCTTTTATTATTATTACTTTGCAAGATTTTACAAGACAAGTAAGCAAAGATGAACTCGTCTGAATCACCCTAAATTTTCTTCATTCTTTCACTGATGAAACCACAATATAGGGAATTATTAAATATTTATAAATTCATTTGATGCATATGTTATTTAGGAGTATTAACAAAAGAAACATTCTATTTTCATTTACAATCATTCATTTTGCAATAAATACTAAAAGATATGAAATACATCGTATTTTAAAACACTAGGGTGGCCTTACCATTATGGCCGGTAGTATATATATATATATATATATATTAATTCAGATACTTCAATCCAAGGGAAAAAAGCAGGAAGGTAAATTCCAAAAACCCGATCCTAATTAATATTAAAAATTTTATTTTAATATTAAAAAATGATACAGGAAGAGAGCTCCATGTAATAAAATATTACAGAGCAAATATAAATTAAAAAAGGATTAATTCAATGAAGTTGAATGGCCATTTCGATATGAAGATCCCCACGGGGGATAACACATCACCTCAGCAAGAGAAAAATTAGTCTACTTTTCCTTTTTAAATGTTATTTAAAAAGGAAAAGTAGACTAATTTTTCTCCAGTTTCTGAAAGGATTTTTCTGTTGCTGAGGTGATGTGTTATCCCCCGTGGGGATCTTCATATCGAAATGGCCATTCAACATCATTGAATTAATCCTTTTTTAATATATATATATATATATATATATATATATATATATATATATATAAAACAGGACTCAATATAAAATATAGCAATCAATATTTATTATTTAACTGAAGAGATGAAGGTTTCTGACGCCTGATCAAAAGCGCACCAGTTTTATCATTTCACGGAGAAATCTCATATTGTTTGGGGCAGGTTCGTCTGGTTTCCTTAAACATTTCTAAACAGAACATAGGGGTTGTATTCATCAAGCTGTGTCAGTGAGACAATCTATGCAGGGGAAACACCCCTCCTCACCGGCTCCATAAAAGTTATGGTTATTTCATCTGCAAGAAGGTGGTGTTTTTTGGATGCAAAAAAAAAACCAAAAAACATTGTGCTTATTGACAATCTTAAAAAGAGGTGCACCCTCAAGGGACAGTACTATGTCGACTTCCTGAGACAAATACCCGGGAGAACTGATGAAAGGAAGTTTTGTTCCATCAGGACACATCCCTGGTTTCAATGGCTGCTTAGCGTGAATGTGGCTTTGAACTGGTTGATCAACCTCCCTATTCTGATTATGTTCCATCAAAATATCATCTTTTCAGTCAGTCAGTTAAGTGCCATACGAGATACACTCTTTGGGCGATCATGTCTCGAAAGAAACATGACTGATTGGCTAGAAGATTATCCCGCAGTAGGTTTCCATTGATTTCTGCGTTAGACTGGTTGCCGGCCAAGGCTATAGAACACAATCTGTCCTATTATTTAACCCATAGCTGGAGAGAAGAGACGGATTAATACCTTTCCCAAGGTTATTTGTGCGCAAGTGAATGCGAGGAATTTAACTGGAATTCGAACTCGGCTTCCGGATTTGTCGTTCCGAGTCGATATCCACTGCACCATCATTTATTGCCAAGTATAATTAAACACTTGACTGATAGTGTAAGTCATATCTGCCGTTGATAACAGAATAAAATCTTCTTTAACAATGGTGATTTTTCTAACCGTAGCTTAAATGTCACACAAAGCCGAAAGTATGGGATACCCAGTAAGTATCGGACATACTACTAAATTGTAACAATCCTAGCGGGGCAAGCTTGTTAGCCATTGCACTACATTGAGATACCGAAACAGAAAGTAAAGTGATTTTCTTTTAGATGAAGCACAAGCCTGAAAGTACAGGGTGTTGAAACAAAATCCGAAACTTGACAAGAAGAAAACGAAATGGGCAATGTAGGCAAAAGTTTATTTAGCAACAGTTAAAGTTATATACTACATCATTTTTCAATGTAATCACCAGCGGCGGCGATGACCATCTCAAGGCGGGTACGAAATGAGTCACACGCGTTGGTGACCATGTCCTTGTCCATAGCGGCGAACAACTCCACGATGGCAGCTTTCAGAGAGTCGAATGTGTTGTGGGCGTGGTTGTGGGTCTTGGCCTCGATCAAGCCCCCTGAAGAAATATTCAAAGGGGGTTGTTGTTGTGTAAGGCGGCCACAATTCCGGCGACTCGTAGCGAGAAACATTGTTGGGCAGCCACGGCTGGTTCGGCTTGACCTTGTGTTCAGGAGCGGAGTTTTACTGGAAGACGTAGGTGCCTCCAGCGGTGATCTTGTCCATCCAGGTCTTCACCATGCTCCACAGCATCCCCTGATAGATCCAGCGGTGTAATGTGTGCCCACCGAGGATTGAACTCACAATTCGGTTGTAATAGATTCTTGCGGGACAATCTTGCTAACCATAATACCATGCTGAGGTGCCCAAAGCTTCTTCATTCAAACACTGCATCACTGACGGAAGATGACCTATCGACCTATACGGAGCTCGATCATGTTTTTAAATTGACTTTAAGCCAAACATAACGGAACACCCAACAATTTAAGATTGGAAAAATAAAACTGTCTCGCTTGTATAGATAAGTACCTAGAACAGAATAACATCAATTTCTGGAAGTGAAATAATTATTTGTTTATATTTCTGAGATCAGGTAGTATTTACAGTATTTACATTATTCGGACTATTGTCCTCATCTTTGTTGCCATTTGTACGACGTTTAATAACAGATAATTCTATTTGTCTCTATTTCTGAGATGAGGTAGTATTTACAGTATTTATATTATTCGGACTATTGTCCTCATCTTTCTTGTCATATGTGCGACGTTTAATAATAGATCATTCTATTTGTCTATATTTCTGGGATGAGGTAGTATTTACAGCATTGACATTATTCGGACTATTGTCCTCATCTTTGTTGTCATATGTGCGACGTTTAATAATAGATCATTCTATTTGTCTATATTTCTGGGATGAGGTAGTATTTACAGTATTTACATTATTCGGACTATTGTCCTCATCTTTGTTGTCATATGTGCGACGTTTACTAATAGATCATTCTATTTGTCTATATTTCTGGGATGAGTTAGTATTTACAGTATTTATATTATTCGGACTATTGTCCTCATCTTTGTTGTCATATGTGCGACGTTTAATAATAGATCATTCTATTTGTCTATATTTCTGGGATGAGGTAGTATTTACAGCATTGACATTATTCGGATTATTGTCCTCATCTTTGTTGTCATATGTGCGACGTTTAATAATAGATCATTCTATTTGTCTATATTTCTGGGATGAGGTAGTATTTACAGTATTTACATTATTCGGACTATTGTTCTCATCGTTATTGCCATTTGTACGACGTTTCAGCTTTTGAACCCTCCGGCCTTCTAGACATTTCGAACCGAACCCTTTATTACAATCACTGGGGTATAGCATCCTCATTCTTTGCTTAAAGCGTCGATTTGAAGTCACTAGTTATCTCCCTCTAACCCTGTAATTTCCTTGTTCACTACTGCTCTCGATTGGTATTGAACTCAAAATTCTCAGAGTCAAGTCAGGAACTAACCAAGGTCTATATGCACTGGGTCATGTGTCCTTAAGAACAAGAACAAATGAATTTTGGGATTTAAAAACTTAATGTCCAGTAACTCTTTTTACCAGAGCTCATAATGCAATTTTTGACACTAATGGTTTTCTCTGGCACTGGTTCCCATATTATGTTCGTCTCTATGCTTGGTCGGCTTAGGGAATTTTTAAAACCTAGCATATGTGCTGATTTCTAAATGTAAAGAATGAGGACGATATACCCCAGTGATTGTAATAAAGGGTCAAGTTCGAAATTCCTATCACATGAAGAAGGCCGGAGCGTACAACGGCCGAAACGTCGTACAAATGGCAACAAAGATGGGGTCAATAGGTCGAATAATGTAAATACTGTGAAATTATTATCTGTGGAAATAGTAGTAAAGAGTTTATAGAATTAAGTATTCGTTCGTTTTAATGAAATGTATAAGCACATAAAGAGAAAGGCAGGTTTTCGATGTGATTTTTCATCAGGATAGTAGTAAAGTCTTTGTTTCTTTCTTTCCTTTTGCGGAAGGAAAGGTAAGTGAAGAGGAAGAAAAAGTGATAAAGGAAAACTATACTTATCGACGTTAAATTTAGGAGTCAGTTGATGTGTCGTATTGTTGTCTTGTTCCTCTTGTTGTTGTCAGCGAGTGGGTGAAGACGAAGAAGAAGAAATAAAGGAAAATAGCACACGAAGAAGGGCGAATGTATGTCAACGAGACCTTACGTTTTTAAATTTTTCTTTTAAATTGTCGCGGCTTTGATATTTAAATTCGTGGTGGATGTGCGTTGTAGTGTAGGGATGTGCGTTTGATATAGTGAATTTCGGCTCGGAACGACAAATAGGGGAGCCGAGTTCGAATTCCAATTGAATTCCTTGCATTCACTTACGCACAAATACCCTTGGGAAAGGGTCTCTTCCCTCCTGTTATGGACAGATTAGGTTCTATAGCCTTCCCTGGCAACCAGTCTATCGTGGAAAGCAATGGCAACCTACTGCGGGATAATCTTCTGCCCAGTCAGTCATGTCTCTTTCGAGACATGATCCCCCAAAGTGTGTATGACGGACTAAAAATAATAGTTGGAAGCAATTAAAGCTGCTACTGGGCATAAAGTGGGGGATCGGTTTTCTATTGTTATGAAGTAATAAATTGATCCCCCCCCATTTATTACTACATGACATAATGATATAATGCATCTCTTCTCACTCCAGCTATGAGCTAAATGGCAGGATAGATTGGGTTCTATAGTCTTGGTTGGCAACCAGTCTACCGCAGAAAGTAATGGCAACCTACTGCGGAATAATCTTCTGCCCAGTTAATAACGCTGCACACGCTCGTCGTCTTTACCAGGAAAGTTTTTCCACACCAACAATGACCCAATAGGAAAAAGTTTGTGAATATCCATCGCCACCTGAACATGGGACCTTCGAACCTCTTACCGGTAGCAGAGGACGACCAATTTCTACGACGCCTGAGGAAGAATTGCAGATACTTGATATTGTGTATGATACTCCTGAAATCAGTACATGACAGTTGGCAAGGCAAGTGACTATTTCTTATTCGAATCTCAAGAGAATATTGAGAGAACAACAGTTGTACTCACATGATCTACAACGTGTACATTGTTACCAGGAGATTAACCTGCACGAGTTGTATTCTGTCAACGGTTCTTACAGCAATGCAATGCAATTCCAAACTTTCTTGCCTTCGTTATCTTCGCAGATGAAGCACAGTTTGCACGAGATGGGATAGTCAACTTGCACATTCAGCATGTATGGGCAAAGGAACATCCACATGCAAGATGTCACCAACTGCGGTTTTCAGTGAATATCTGGGCTTATCTTATTGGTGATAGGACCTCATGTACTTTCGAAAAGGCTTACAGGTGATGCGTATAAGCGATTCCTGGAAAACAACATGTCTGATTTCTTAGATGATGGTCAACGGATCACTCGTCGACAACTGCATTTCCTGCAGGACAGTGCTCCGGCACACTTCAGTCACACGGCCTGCAGGTACCTAGATCGAAGGTTTACTGGTCGGTGGATAAGAAGAAATGAACAGGTTTCATACCCTTTACATTCATCGGACCTATACCCCTTGGATTTCTACCTGTGGGGTCATTTGAAAGAACTTTAATATTCTTATCTGATTTATAATGCAGACACTCGCAATCGATTTGTAACATATATATATATTAGGGTATGTTGATTTTTCACCTTTTTTAAAATATTAAAGAATCTCACTTACCAAAAGTTGTGTGTGGACCTATTAAGTACTGATACAAAATATTAGATCAAATACTTCAACGGTTTTTTGAGCGTTTGGCATCAAAGATCGCAGACAAAAATATACTGAAAATTCCTCGTTTTCGCAAGATTTGGCTTGAATATTAGTGCGAAAACCAATTAATTTTAGTATTTAAATCCAGGAATGTCATTTTAATTTATAAAAATGATATTCATTAAAGAAATGATGACTAATCTTCAAATTGAAAATCTGACCCCCATTTTCTGTATCTGTTTTAAAAACATTATGAATTAAGCAGTGATATTTGAATACCTTAAATGATTTTTTCTGTTATAAGTGAAAATATAACAAACAAACAAATAAGGAAAAACAAACACTATTTTAATAGTGCTTAATATATAAAGTCAAAACTTTCTGACTCAAAACTTTGGCTGTAATATGTCGATGCCTTGCTTCAAAACCCATTCCATGCCTTGGGAATGTGGGGGCAAATTTGGCAAGTCAAGATTGGTTCCATTTAACAATGATTCATGAAGTTCAGATTCAGTAAAACCTTCCGTCATTGGTGGTTCAAAAATGCCACAATGATAAATCTATCAAATGTGTCCCGTGTGTGGCATTAAAATTAATGGTTGGTATGATTTTTAACCATTTCTTGGTTGACTCCCGACTCCTGAAAGAATATAAAAATTTATTTATTGATTCATTTAAAAACTTCCAGTCTCTACTATAATAATTATGGTGAAATTAGATAAAATCTTTAAAATGATTCTATAAATTGCAATAAGTAATTGAGACATTGATATATAAATAAATATTGAATTAACTAATGGCCAAAACTCTTTTTAAAGCTTCTTCTCTTACTTCAACTTCATCAGATTTGACTATGGAGTATAGGTTTTCAGACAGTAAACAAATGTACTTCCTTTCATATAAGTGATCTGTTGGATTTCATGAGACTGCTTCTGGGTCTTCTGGATCATATTAAAAATGTGCACTTGCTGATTGTGGAATTTATTATTTCTTTTAATTTCAAACCAACAAGTGGCATAAACATTTACAATAAAACTTATTAAACTGTAGAGTTTTGTGATGAGCTTTTGTGGGTATGTGCTACGACTCAATAAACGCATAAGCCCGATGGCCAAAGTTAACCACCTTGCCTGGTTTAAAGGACCAATTTTCCAGGAGGCATATCGAGAGTCAGCCTTACCTCTAGAAATATCCACTGTGTATTCATACAGGAGTCTTTGGTCACAACTAAGATCATGTATTTCATCAATTTTCAAAATTGAATGTAGAGGACTGCTAATAGTGGAAAATGATATTTGTGGTAAATAATTTGAGCATAATTTCCCCAGAGGAACACTGAATGCTATAGGGCCTTCTGTGCAACCCTCTATGTTTTTGAAAAGAGCTCTTATAGTGCAAATAGCAAGCAATTGCGTGAAGATTTTTATTTCTAAAATTGCAACCATTCCACCTTCAGAGTCTGTGTTGGCATTAGTGTTGTCAACAAGGATAGCCTTGATAGTGTTCTCATTATTGAATTCATGCAAAACATCCACTACTTGCTCTGCATGAACAACACCTGTTGCACCACTATTAGGGAGAACTCTATGTATCAGATATTGACTTTCATGTGGTGCCTCCTTTGTAAAAGTTAAATGGCGTTCTGGTTCCTTAGTTTTTTCATAGTTTTCTGTCCATTTTCCTCCATAATTTCCTCCTACAGCAATAGGTCCTTATTCGTTCTCCCATCAACTGCAATACATATAAGGTTTTCCACACTTTCATCATGTTTTTGTTGGGCAGTTGTTTTCACTTTAGACTTTGCCCTATCAACTTTGCATTTATCTATTATATCTTTCATAATAATATTTGGTATAAGAAAGCCTATAGCCTTCAAATCCAAGAGCAAGGCATTGACAATGTTAGTTCTAAGATTAGAAGATATGTCCCCCCTAACTAACTTGAAAGCATAACTTGGAAATTATAAGGGCCTTTTGGATGTCTCCTTGGCTGCAAATATTCTTCTTCTGGTTTTTCACTTGGAGAAGATGAGTAGGAGGGGGAAGAAACATAAGCCTGAACATTTGATGTTGAAGCTGTTGGTGATGAAACTAAATTTTTTCTTAACCTCTCTCTTTCCCTTTTACTTCTTTATAGCAGTTTTATCAACAGGTCCAAGCTGGAAAGTGCCCTTAGACCCTAATTTGCCCCTCTGATCCTTTTAGTTATTCACGATCCTGAAATAACTAAAAAAAATATATGTACTATCAGAAATGAAATTTCACAAATATTTTGAAAATAAATTTGATAAAATTTGAAATACATCCATTAAATTAAAAGTAATGTTTAATTACTTTAAAGTAGAGTTACTTCCGAGATTAGCTTGTAAACAGGCTTTTTGATAAATAAATATTAACTTTAAAAATATAAACAAATCAGAATAGTTATAAAATTTGAATTTTTCATTAAAATAAGACTTAACTATTAAAAAATACAAGAGATATTCGTGATAATTAAAAGCGTAAAAGAGTAAACAAAGTAAAAACAATCGTTTAGGGGCGGGCAATTTCAACAGGTGAATACCGTAAAAATAACAATAAATAAAACGGCATACGTAAATAGTTATTTGTATATTAAATTAAATATCAAAGTGTTTTTATTTCTTTTTAATTTTGATGTTTTCATTTAATTTCCTAAGAAAAAAAGAATACTAAACTTAAAATATTTATTATTAAGCGTATTGTATTTTTTTCTTATTGTTAAAACTCGGGTTTTATTTAAGCGACACATGTTTCTGCTGACACCTATATCGCGATAAAAATCCCAATTTATTTCGTCTTTGAGTTTAAATGCTCAAATAAATACAAAGTTTTGAAGAAAAAAATTTATTGTGGTAACTCTTGACATTATTTTGCAACTTTCTTCAAGAGCGATTTTTTACAGTTCCAAAATCGACCAACCCTAATATATATATATATTCTAAACATATATTCTAAACCAACCCTAATATATATATATATTCTAAACATATACTGTTAAATATAAGAGACAATGAATGTCTCTTATGTTTAATCATGAGCCGTTGTAAGCGTCGTGTTTTAGCTTTAATTTCAGCTGAAAATAAAGAAAAAATTATCAAACATTTGGATGAGTTTTATTAATTTGTTTCTAAGCTTGCGGCTCACAGGAGCCATCTTCAGAGAGGTCACCAAGACGGTAACACAATAACATCCACCATCACCGACGATTTTATTTTGTGTTGACATAAAACTCCGCTAGGCAACGGCATTAGTTACCAAAAATAACAAACGCAGTTCTCAAATTTGCAATGCGGTTCTATGACGTCACACCGCGTGATAGCGCGAAATGACAACAGAACCATATATTCAAATGCAATGTAATATGTTATGTCCGGATTTAAAGGTGATTTTATTAAGTGTTGGTTGTTTAGATTTGATGTACATGGCCTCCAATATCTGAAGGTTATTTTTGCTCTGTGTATGAGTAAGGATTATTGTATTATTGACAAAAATCTGTCTGATATTACCTACATGTTTATGTTTTTCTGAGAAATGTTTTATTGTACTCTGATCAGAAAGGTGACATGTAAATCTACGGGAGAGCGTGGTTGTAGTAAAACTAATATATATACTGGGTTTTTTATTAGTACCAGAGTTGCACTCACTGAATGGGCACGTAAATTGGTACACTACATTGTTTTTTTTGTTTTGTTTTTTTGTAGAGAATTTAGTTTAGTGCTTCTAGGATTATTAGACACTATGAAGTCAATTGTTTTGAATTTTTTATAATATATAATGAGTTAAATTTGATTATTGCTATCCACTGGTTTAACATTTCTAGGTATTATATTTTTGAGAGTTTTTTTTTTATTATTAATATTATCAACATTGTTAGAGTTGTTATTAACTTTGTATATATATATATATATATATATATATATATATATATATATATAAATGCATACCCATATTTATATCTAATGTTTGCACACAATTCTAGAGCGCCACAGGTAAGCAGAACTGAAGTGGAAAGAACTGGTTTATCTTAACTGATTTGCATATGCAAATGACGATAGCCACACATTGCCAATTCACTTTTCCAGGCGCCTCGAGATTTCAAAAGATGCGTGAAATTGGCAGAGGAATAAACAATTCGTAGGAACAGAAAGAAGAAAAGCGGAAATTTTTAAAGAAACAAATAAAACAAAGCGAAAAATATTACAGGAAAATTAGAAGAAATAGAAAAGCGTACACACATATATCCAGGCGATGGTTAACGAGTTTATGTTGATGTTTACCAAAAAAAAAAAAAAAAAAAAAAGCTCGATGCTCACTTAATTTTGCCGAAAGGTAACCTTGTTCCCGAATAATGGAGGCGGTAAGATTCTTCTTTTTTTATCTTTCGTCTCCCTTCAGGACGTAGCCGATCATGTCCCTCCACGTCTCCCTATCCCTAGTGCCTTTTAGCACGATTTTTCTTTTTACAACGCCCAAACCCCACCCTGCCATCATTTGCTCAAGTCTGTCAAATGTGTTAAGCGTTAATTTCCTCTGTCTCTATTTTCCTCTATCTGACTTGTGAGTATCCGATTTTCCAAACTTTCCTTCCTCATTACATTTCCTAGTTTCTTCAGCTGTCTTTTCCTAGTGTTATGTATATTCTTTTCGATTCCATCCTTTTTAAAACCTCATCGTTGCTCATATGTTCGATCAGTGGTATCCACAGCGTCCTTCTGTAAAATAACATTTCGGTTGCTTCCAGTCTCTACTTCATCTTTGAGAAGATTGTCCAGCATTCAATGCCATATTGAAGAACAGATAGCACGTACCAATCCAGTGTTCTCTTCTTTGTTTCTAACGAAATTTTCCTGTCTTTTAATTCTTTGGTTAGATTCTTGGTCATCTCAACACGCCTTCGGCTCTCTGTGTTACACTTTCTGTCCTCTTTTAAAACACTTCCCAGGTAATTAAATTTCTACACCTGCTTGATTTCAGTATTACACGCTTGTAATTGGCATTTTGGCTCCTCTTTTTACTGCCGACCATGCATTCGGTTTTCTTGTAGATATAGTTCTTTCTTTACGCTTTCTTTTCAAAACGGGAAACATTCGCTATTCATTAAGCAAAGATTTATCGTCACTGTCTGTTGAAATTCATAAAATCTTTTTTAAAACATGTTCAATAGGTTTTACACTGCTTCTAGTGTTAATGAGTTTCTTTAATAATGTTTTGTTTAGTTTAGTGTGGAAAGTCAACCTCTAGATTATATCATTAATTTTCCTTCTACTAATTTGTGTTCTCAATTTTAGTCGAAAGACCTCAAGTAATGTGGTTGCTGTTTTTTGATCCAGGTCTTTGTGAATCTTTAGCGCCACTGTATGAGATCGAAAAAATAGTTCCTTTTTTTAACATGTTGAAGATTCGTTCGCTTTGACTTTTTCTTTTGCAGTGATGTTCAACTTGTTCTAGAGCCACTCGAGTTTGAGTTTGAGTTTTGTTTAACGACATATCAATACCTCTGTGAGTTATTTAATGCCAAAAAGGTGGGGTTTTAAGGTATTTTTTAATGCTCGGTTATCGTAAGAAGGTTGATTTAGTCAGATTTTGATGAAAAAAGTTTTTTTAATTTTTTTTTTTAATTTAGAAAACTGAATATGACTTTTAGTTTTGTATCCAAAAATTTATTTCTGGTAATAATTTTTTCCCTTCAAAACTGTATTATGGCAATATATTTTTTGCTTCAAAGATGTGTTATGGTGATAATTTTTTCATTCAAAAATGTATTGTTGATAATATTTTTCCTTCAAAGATGTATTGGTAATTGGTATTGGTAATAATTTTTTTCTTCAAAAAAGTATTGTTGATATTTTTTCTTCAAAAATGCCTATTCTTCTATAAAAGACTATTTTTTATGTATATATTTCTATAAAAATGTATTTTTATACTTTCATATTTTTTTACTCAAGTTTGGGGGTTAACTATTTGCCCATAGCTGAGACCCTAACTGATGCTACTACTCCGGGTGAGGCTGGACCTGAGAAAAACAGCAATTAAAAGGTTGTTCCATGCTCCTCACGACATTCTAATTAGAGGCCTAGCTGCAGGAGGCAGTTTACTGCCATACCCGGGGCAAAAGCCACTCAAGTTAGCGAGTTACATAATAAGTGTCACAGTTTACGAGGATATATGTGAAAAATAACGGTTAATACTAGACTTAGATATGTTAAGATTTACTCGGAGAAGTCTTCTCTTTGGGGTCAGTCCGTCGAGCGGTAGTTCGCGGGAGGAAGCTGGTTGAGTGGAGCTAACATCTCACCAATAGAATCCAAAGAGAATGAGTGTGATTTTTCACAATGTTATTGTCATGGTGAATCTTAGCCATGAATGTTAAATCAGGTGAAACGAAAGAATGTAAGACATTTGAACATTTTCCATGTAAACAGCAATAAAGCAGAGAGTTGTTACGTCTGTGAGAAAGACCTTGTAAGGTAGAAAAATAAATAGTCACCCACAAGGACGTGGTGACGCTTTTGGATTCAATCGACATAGAAAACGGAAGTCAGGTCAGCTCCTCCCCATACATGGCAACATTACATACTCTTCGGCCTGATCTGGCTCCTGTAAAGGGAGAGAGTAGCAGAAAGTGTCAAAGATATGCTAGAGCGATACTGTGGTCTGACTATTTGCCCAACATAAGTAATTGATCGCATGTAGAAGTTCCATGTAGGGTTGGAAGTAATTTAAGTTCCAGTAGGCGCTCAAGACACAGAGAGATTTCATTTCCAGTTTGAATTTTTACCGAAGGAACATTCAGACCCAAAAATAGTTATTAGATCAGTGTACCATCTTCTAGTTGTATATTTTAACGGACGTTACGTGTTCCAACGATCTCCGTGATCTTACTTTCTACCTGGAAACCAAACCATATATTTATATTAAAAGTAATTTTGAGTGAGTTTTGTTTAACGGCATATCAACCTCAGTGGGTTATTCAATGCCAAAAAAGTAAGGTTTTAAGGTATTTTTTAATTTTCAGTGAGTACGTTGATTTAGTCAGATTTTGGTGAAAAATTTTATGATTATTATTTTTTATTTTATTTTAGAAAATTAAAGACATTTTACAGTTTTGTATACAAAAATATATTGCTTGTAATAATTTTTATCTTAAAAATATGTTATGGTAATCATTTTCTTTCCTTTAAAAATGTATTGTTGGTAATATATTTCCATCAAAAATGTATATTTTTCTAAAGAAGACTGTTTTTATGTATATATTTCTATGAAAGTGTATTTTTAGACTTTTGATCCCAGTTTGGGAACAGACTATTTCTCCATAGTTGGGCACTGAACAGGTGCTACCGCCCCGGGTCAGGGTGGACCTGGGAAAAACAGTAATTATGAGGTGTTTCCATGCTCCTCACAAGCTTGCAATCAGAGGCTTTGCTGCCGGATGCAGTTTATTGTCATACCCAGGACCAAAGTAATTTTGAGTGGCCGGATATGATAGAAGGATTCATCACACTAGTGATGTATATTTTGTCTTGAATTTTTAGGTGTGTGTGTGTGTGTGTGTGTGTGTGTGTGTGTGTGTGTGTGTACTGTTAAATATAAGAGACAATGAATATCTATTATGTTTAATTATGAGTCTTTCTAAAGATTGTATGATTGTATTTTGGTTTTAATTTCAGGTGAAAATAAAAACAAAAATTCTCCAACATTTGAATATTTTTTATCAAGTTGGTTCTAAGCATTGGGCTCACCTGAGCCATCTTCAGAGAGGTTACCAGGACTTTAACATAAATACATCCACCATCAGCGACGATTTTATCTTGTGTTGACATAAAACTTTGCTAGGCAACGATAACATCTGAAGTAAAAATTAGCTCAAGGGAAAACTTTGACATTACAATGGGTTCGCTGGACTCCGGTTGTTTTCAGATGTGGTTGGCTTATTTATTTTATATAATCTTTCGGGCATATAAAATTTATCATTTAGATTTCAATAAAAAACTAAAATAAAAATTACAAAAAATCTTATTTTTTTATTTTGAAAATTTCAATTTAAAAGTTAGATATCGAAAATAAATATAAACTAATTGGTTAATTTACATATATCATTTATTTTATTTTGTATTATGATATTAATAATATTAATTTAATTCATTGATTATTAAGTGCTATGTGTTAAGAATACATGATGAATTGATAAAGAAATGTGCTCTGAACAAATAAATTTAAAAATTTTTTAATGATACCAAATATCACTTTAAGTCAGGTCTCTAATAAAGTTTTTTTAAGAAAACAAAGAGCTAATATATATATATATATATATATATATATATATATATATAAGAGTATTTTTTCGTAACTAAAATGTATACTTCTTGCCGTAAGTAAGCAGTTACGCTTCTTTCTTTTTGTGTTTTTTTTCGTTCGCCCCATTTTTCATTTCTTTCTGTCCTTTTAATGAATTATTTACTTTTATAATAAATTCCATGTCTTTTCTCAGTTTTTCTTTTATACTCAAACGCCATTTTATCAATACACGCTTTAGAGTGCAACTCTTATTTTTATTCATTCGTTCTTCAGCTCTTCAATTTTTTAATACATTTTCTTGAATTCTACTTTTTTATTTTTTGTTCTCATTTCCCTTTCTTTCATAATTTTCTTTATTTTTGTTCTTTGTAATTCATTGATTTTTCAATTTTTTTCTACACATCATTGTTCAGGCAAAGATTCCACGGTTTAACACGACTTGTGTCCTTGGGTATTAACTGTTATTTCTTATTTGCTTACACCTAGAAAGTATGAAAAAATTCCTTCAAAACATTTTGCGACACTGAGAAACAAATACGCGTTGGCATGGCCAAGGCCGCATTTCAAAAGCTAACCAGAATAGTGAAAGACAGGAAAATTTCATTAGAATCAAAGAAAAGAGTGCTTGGTTGCTATGTAATATCTGTCCGTCTGTATGAAAGTGAATGCTGGACAATCTCATCCAGGCGGAAGGAGAGGCTTGAGGCAGCAGAAATGTGGTTTTACAGAAGGATGCTGAGGATACCATAGACGGATGGAAGTGAATGCTGGACAATCTCATCAAGGATGAAGGAGAGGCTTGAGGCAGAAGAAATGTGGTTTTACAGAAGGATGCTAAGGATACCATAGACGGATGAAAGTGAATGCTGGACAATCTCATCAAGGATGAAGGAGAGGCTTGAGGCAGCAGAAATGTGGTTTTGCAGAAGGATGGTAAGGATACCATAGACGGATGGAAGTGGATGCTGGACAATCTCATCAAGGATGAAGGAGAGGCTTGAGGCAGCAGAAATGTGGTTTTACAGAAGGATGCTGAGGATACCATAGACGGATGGAAGTGAATGCTGGACAATCTCATCAAGGATGAAGGAGAGGCTTGAGGCAGCAGAAATGTTGTTTTACAGAAGGATGCTAAGGATACCATAGACGGATGGAAGTGAATGCTGGACAATCTCATCAAGGATGAAGGAGAAACTTGATGCAGCAGAAATGTGGTTTTACAGAATGATGCTGATGATACCATGGATTGAGCACGTGAACAACGATGAGGTGTTGGAGAGGATGCAAACGAGAAGAAACCTCATACTTAACATCAGGCAAAGTTAGATGTGGTAACTGGGACACGTAAAGAGGAACGAGGGCCTAGAGAAGTTAATACTCAGAAACACGAGAAAGCAACGCAATACAGACTTGATGGGCCAGAGCAAATGGATGGCGGAGCTGGATTCGGGAGAGATACCCAGAAGAAAAATATTGAGAGCGATAAGTGACAGAGTCAGGTAGAATTCCATGATCACCTACGTCCTGAAAAGACACGGCACATGAAGACCTGTTCCCAGTGGGAAACCGGCGAATGTTGGCATTCTCTTTCACTCAAAGAAGGGGGAAAGCGACATATAATTCAAATGCAGCCTTTATTTACTCTAGGACTACACAGGAGGTACTTTAAAAAATTTTGAAGTGAGTATTTTTTTTATATAAGTACGAGGATCATGTTTCGGTATAAGGATTTCTGATACAGATAGAAGCTTATTTTTTAGAAGTGTTTTTCGTTTACTTATTTTTCAAAGGGATTTAATTTTTTTCAGACTGAAAAATAACTTTTAAAGTTTTGGAAATTAACAAAAATGGCCCACCAAGAAGCATGCTCCAGGATTGAACAGAGGTCAGTTATCAAGTTTTTGGTTGTTGAAGTGTCCAAACTAGTTGAAATTCATAGGAGAATGTCAACTGTGTGTAGTACCACATATTTCAGCCCCAAAAAATGTCTCCAAGTGAGTTAAATTGTTTAAAGAAGTTTGCAAGTGACGATGAAGTCAAAAGTGCTGTGAACGATTGGTTGAGACATCAGTCCCAAGATTTTTACTCTGACGGAATACGGAAGCTTGTGCATAGATGGGAAAAGTGTGTGACACTGTTGGGAGACAGCGATCAATAATATATAACATAGTGAGTTTCTCAGGGAATTCCTTCCACTCTATGATCTTTATTGGTATTCCGACGAAGACACCGGCTTTGACTTATACCGCAGACAGCTTAGCAAAGAAATCTCGAAGATACTTGAACGCTGCAGACTTCTCATTTAGAGTTGTGACAAACTGTTTCATAAACCCAGTCTTAAGTGCAGTGGAGAAAGCAATACATTCCGGGAGTTCAACAGTGGCTCCCATTTGACGTTGTTTCTTCCAACTCTTAACTGGGTCCACTCTGCCCCATCCTACCTGTAGTAGGGTGTAGTTGTATCGCTGCCATCCGAAAGGCAAAGATAACGAGGACGCTTGTTAAAGTCGCCCTGGAGACCTATAAGCAAGGCCACTATTTTGAAGTCTCTGAAAACCTCCCTGCTGTCCTATTCATATCCCAAAGGCATCTTGTAAGATCTTTAAACTGATTTATTTCTTTTTCAGCTGCACCGATTGAACTAGACGAAAAGATGGATACATGTTCCTGTTCTGAAGCCGTACGACATCGAGGCTTCTGAATGAGCTTTCGTTGAATAAGCGTCACTCGCTGGAGTTACCGGCAATTCAAATTGCCTCCAACAGTCCGGTCAAATTGTCACTGAAGCGAACATAACCTTGAACGCTTGAAAATCACTTCTGTAGCTTCCTTTGGTCTGCGAGTGGCACACTTTCATGCAACAAATTCTATGGAAGATGGATACATGTTCTCGTTATGAACCAGTACGGCTTTGAGTCTTCGGAATGAGATGTCGTAGAAGGAGTGTCACTTGCTGGAGTTACCTGTAATTCAAATTGCCTCGAACAGACCAGTCATATTATCACTGGAGCGAACATAATCATACTTTGCTCTGCAAGTGACACACTTTCATGCAATAAATTCTACTGCTTAAAACTTTGAAATCTTTGTAAATCCAAGGTCACTATTCAGGTTATTGAGATTTTTTTTATTGATAGATAATGTATTTCTCTCCTTAGCTGATCCACTGCAATCTGGTTCAATGACTTCATTCTCTCCTGAATTGATGTTGTCTTTTGAAGACGGCTGCTCTCCCTTTGGCTGTGTGGGTGCGGGAAGCCTAGAGCAGTGTGACAAATGGGCGATAGATGACAAAAATTCTGCATTTATAATAGTAGGCGCATTTTTGTCCACTATGCAACTGCTTCGGTGGTCAGCTGGTTTCCTCTAATTTCGTAGGATTGCAACTTTCATGGCTCTATATCGTTCTACAAAAGAGAAACACACACACACACACACACACACACACACACACACACACACACACACACACATATATATATATGTGTGTGTGTGTGTGTGTGTGGATTTGGAACAAAACAATGTCGCTGACGTGACGTGGAATCTCTGTGAGAGATCCCACGTCGAAATGTGCATCCGACACCTTTGAATGTTGAAAATTTTCTCTAATTTATATTGGCTCTGTATTCTTAAGTACATTGAAATCTCCACCTGCATCACTTTTTAATATTAAAATTTTTTAAATATTAATTAGGATCAGGTTCTTGGAATTTACCTTCCTACTCTTCCACTTCGGATTAAAGAAAAACGAACAATATATATATATATATATATATATATATATATATATATATATATATAATTTGGAAACGAGTTATTTCGCGACCTACGTTTCTACTGTTCCGTGTCTTCGATCGATTTACAACAACTGATTTTACTGTTTCTCAAATGCTTACGTCACAGAAATTTTTTTTTTATGAACGCGCAATTTTCAAGTTAGGAGAAGTTACTTAAAAGTCGTAGAACACTTTCATCCATAATTGCATGATTCTAATAGGTATTTATTGGCATTGTTACACTTTTTCATAATTTCTGTTCTTTCAATCAGTAATTCATTTTAGTCTGAGAACAAAATAATAGCCACTTTTCCTCTTGACATAATCTGTATATTTTACCACCGTTGTAATATATATATATCTAGAGAGAGAGAGAGAGAGAGAGAGAGAGAAAGAGAGAGAGAGAGAGCCTTCATACCCTGACGAGCCGTAGGGTGAATCCTAGGTAGGTTTGTTGGCTCTTACTTAGATTTTTCTGTCTTTGTTGCTCTACTTTCGTATTGAGCGTTTTAGTGTTAGGGTTTTCGTATTGGGTTTTTTTTTTCTTTCCAACGAGTATTTAACTTTTGTTCATGTACTTCGTTTGTTTCTTTTTTTACTTCCCCTCCGAGTTCGTTCCCGGTGGGTTTTTCAAGACGAACTTAAATATAGTATAACAATTACTAGTATCAGCATTATTATTTTTGTTACTACACTATAAATATTATTATTAGTATTGTTAATATAAGTAATTGCATGTGTCTAGCCAGACTGATGAGCCATGATACAGCAAAACAGGCTTGTATGTGGATTACTAATATATTATGCTCTCATTACGATTGAGCTCTCTAGAGAAGAAAATTGTAAAAACAGTTTCCACTTCTGCAATATATGCGTGACTCTTCAGAAATGAATTGAGTTCTTTCGGTGACTGGCGTGTGTATACACTGCTTATATACAACATGTTAAATTTTCTTCCCTGATTCCATGCGTCAGTGGCTAAAGTGGGGTAGCGACTCCGACTGACACCAAATCGGTCGAGTTTCGATCCCGGCCAAAAGCAAGTGGATGTGATACAGCAAAACAGGCTTGTATGTGGATGACTAATATACATGTATATGCTTTTTATGAAGTATCAAGCTTCAAATGGCACGTGAAAAAGAATTGGTCCCAATTGAATTATTAGTTTACAAATTACAGTTAAGTGAAGCTACTTTTACCAATTTTCAAAACAATGAAAAAAAATCTGAATTTCATTTGTTGATAAAGCACTGCTTTATGATAGGAAATATTCTGTTCAAGCAAGTTAATGGCTTGATAAGTGTTATTCGGACTCTGCTCTGTCGGAAACAACGGTTAAAAGGTGGTATGCCGAGTTTAAACGCGGTCGTGCAGACACAAATGATACTGAACGCTCAGGTCAGCCGAACCGGTAGTTGTCCCAGAAACACCAAAGAAATCCACAAACTCGTTTTGGCCGATCGTAAAATAAAGTTGCGTATGATAGCAGATGAGGTGAACATATCAGAAGGCAGTGTATTCACCATTTTGCCTGAACATTTGTCAGTGAGAAAGCTGTGTTCAAAATGGGTGCCGCGTTTGCTCACTGTCGATCAAAAACAACAACGCGTCGACGATTCAGAGCGTTGTTTGCAAATGTTTCAACGCAACAAGGAGTTTTTATGTAAATATATAACAATGGATGAAACATGGGTCCACCATTTCACTCCGCAGTCAAATCGGCAGTTAACTGAGTGAACAGAAGTAGGTGAAATCCATCTAAAGCGAGCAAAGACGCAAACATCAGCATGCAAGTTCTTAGCCTCAGTATTTTGGGAAACGTAAGGTATTTTGTTCATCAATTACCTTGAGAAAGGAAGAACCATTAATAGCAAATATTATATAGGGTTATTGTTGTGCGTGAAGGAAGAAAGGACAGCCACAAAATGAAGAAAAATGTTATCTTTCACCAAGAAAATGTACTGTGTCACAAGTCGATCGCAGCGATAACAAAACTACATAAATTGCACTTCGAATTGCTTCGGCACCCACGCTATCATCTACATCGTGGACCCAGCGTCTATTGGCTGTTTGCAGACCATAAAGAATGCTCCAGGGAAAAAGATTTGTCTGTGAGGCGTATTTCCAGGCTAAACACAAATCTATCTCCAAAAAAGGCATTGAATTTAACAGCATTAGAATCAGTGTATCACCTTACAGTGTTTCCCAACCTATTTTGGCTATACCCCACCTAATCACCTCTAGAATCCCGATGTCCCCCCCTCCCATATATTTATATATAATTCTTATGTAAAAAGTGAACTCCGTTTTAGGTGAAGCTTAAAGCACCAACACTTTGATTTAAGTTTTTATTTTAAACTTAATATTTAAAGTTTGTTTAAGGCTCAAACAGCCTTAATGTCTTTTGGTAGCTTAAACAAACTTAAAAACAGCATAGCATCCATGAAAAACAAAAAAAATTAATAAAAGACAGTTAAGGTTCTGAGCAAGAAATTACCAAAAAGTAAAATATTACGTATTGTTTTATATGATTTTTATGTTTATATGAGACAATCAAATAAAGTTTCAAGGCATGTAACAGAGAATTGAAATATTTAAATTTATAAACAAAAAGTAATTGCAAAAGAAACTTTTTCTGTCAGTACTTTTAATTAAAATGTATTTTGTACAGTAAAGTAAAGATATAAAGTGCAAAGTATCATTCAGCTCATTTCAGTTAAGTACAATAAAGTTAATCAGTTAGACCCTCGTGCTTCATACCTCCTGCAAAGAGATTTTATATTAGGCACTAATTTAGTCGGCTTTAGTCTCAAGTAGCAAAACACCTAACAATCGAATTGCCCCCTAAAAAATCAAATTGCCCCCTCTCTGTGAGGCGTATGCCCCACATTGGGAATTACGACTTAGAAGGAAACAATGTGGATGAATAAAGTCGGATTTTGCTTAAAAGTTGTTGTTTAATTAGGTAGGCACCGGATTGATTGACTGATGTGATAAATTTAAATAGTATTTCAAGATATTTTTATGCAATTGTCTATATTATTTTCATTTTTGCGTAATTAAAATGACAATTTATCCATCGCACTATATATATGTATATATATATATATATATATATATATATATATATATAATGATTTGTACCCACATAAACCACAAATAACTTTAAAAAGAATAAACGTCATAATTATCCCAAAACACGAGGAACCTTTCGGCCAGCACTTATCAAGGGCTTCGTTGGCTTAAATTGTAAAGGTTCATGAAAAAGGACAAAACCAAAAGGGATTACTCACAATATTTGGAGAAGATGGAACTCGTTGAAAAGTAAACGATAATGAAAAAAAATAAACTAAATAAAATGTAAGAGGGCTGTATACATATAATTCCACAAGAGTTAAATAAAAGAAAAAAAATGTTACACTCACAAACTCTCCAGTAATTGCAAGGAGCGAAGGAAATGCTCTTTCTGCCTGCAGAGGCTCGGCTGCTGGATTTTTAGGCAAATAGCCTCTAAAACAGGAAGGTGATATGCCGATCGAGCACTGTGCAGAACAGAAAACCAATTGTCCTCATACGAGGAGGCACATGTTTGATTGTCCAGCAGGTGTTGGCCAATTGCTGAATCCAGAACAGCTTGGGTTGTTCTTATAATTCTAAGAGGGCTACATGAGTGTATATTCGCGGGGACGTGTTGCGCAACCTGCGTCTCCAACCTCAGCTTGGTTGGTCCTATATATGCCGCATCGCAACATCATTTAAATTTATAAACAACAGAGCTTTTTTGAAAATAGGACAACCTATCCTTACTGAAAGATTGAAACACAGGTCTTGTCTGAAAATCAACACGCAACTGCACTGAATAATAACCGGACGTAACACATGCCGAAACTTTATCAGTAACAGTTTGACATTTCCTTCCAAGCCAGGGTAATTTTAAGTACAAAGGACAGCGACTAGGCCCTTCAACTTTTGGTCCTTAAAACGTTTGATCTTACGGTTAATAACCCATTTTACCACATTAATTGGGTACCATTCCCTTCGAAAATATTTTGCAAGCGAATTAATTCGCTGCTCAAACACTCCGGAGAACAAATATTATGGGCACGGTGAACCAAAGTTTCTATTAGACCAATTTTACGGGACTTAGGAACAAATGTGTTCCAATCAGTGTACAAACCGGTAAAAGTAGTTTGCGAAATACCGAAGTCACGAAAACCTCGTCCCATAGCTGAACATAGACATTCAAAAATGGGAGACATCCATCCCTCCATAGTAATTTGAAGAGAGGGATGTAAAGAGTTTAACTGAACTAAAAAGTGTTCAGCGTCAGAAGCGTTATTAAATAATGAGAAGGTGTCAACAACATAAAGTCGATATATTAAAGGCTCATCAACCTTCTTAAATAACACACGCTCATGATATCCCACAAAAATATTTGCAAGAACAGGACCCAGAGAACTAGACATCGCAACGCCATCCGTCTGTGCATACATTGTCCCGTCAAAACTAAATTCGACTCCCTCTGTAGCCAACCGCATACACTCTAAGAATAACTCCTCGGGAATCACTGCGGGTCCCAAATTCCCTCTATACAACATGTCTACACAAATGTTTATAGTATCATGTAACGGAACATTCGTGTACAGACTATGTCGAAAGAGACCATAAATTTATCTCTTGAGGAAAAATCTAAGTTTCTGACGAAACTAGAAAAACTGAAAGAGTCGAGAACATTGTACGTAGACAGTGCATCAGACAGAGGTTGGAAAATCTCAGCCAACCACTTAGACAACTCATGCTGTACAGACCCCACCATAGACAATATAGATCTCAGGGGGACTCCTTCCTTAAGGACTTTTGGAAGGTCGCAAAAAAAAAGACATTTACAACAGGATCAGGCCCGTAGGTTCGCCACGCCCTAGGATGGGCGTGGCGAGCCTACGGGCCTGATCCTGTTGTAAATGTCTTTTTTTTTTTCATTAAAGTTTAGTTTCAACGAGTTCCATCTTCTCCAAATATTGTGAGTAATCCCTTTTGGTTTTGTCCTTTTTCATGACCCTTTACAATTTAAGCCAACGAAGCCCTTGATAAATGTTGACCGAAAGGTTCCTCGGATTTTGGGATAATTATGACGTCTATTCTTTTTAAAATATATATATATATCACTTTATGCTTTTGAAGATGTACAGCACATAATTTAAATGACAATTTATCCATCGAACTATATATATATGCATATATATATATATATATATATATATATATATATATATATATACTGCATACTTTTGAAGATGTACAGCACATAATTTAAATGACAATTTATCCATCGAACTATATATATATGTATATATATATATATATATATATATATATATATATATACTGCATACTTTTGAAGATGTACAGCACATAATTTAAATGACAATTTATCCATCGAACTATATATATATATGCACATATATATATATATATATATATATATATATTACTTGCATACTTTTGAAGATGTACGGCACATAATTTAAATGACAATTTATCCATCGAACTATATATATATATGCACATATATATATATATATATATATATATATATATATATATAGATATATATATATTGCTGCATACTTTTGAAGATGTACAGCACATAATTTAAATGACAATTTATCCATCGAACTATATATATATATGCATATATATATATAGATATATATATATTACTGCATACTTTTGAAGATGTACAGCACATAATTTAAATGACAATTTATCCATCGAACTATATATATATATGCATATATATATATATATATATATATATATATATATATATATATATAGATATATAGATATATATATATTGCTGCATACTTTTGAAGATGTACAGCACATAATTTAAATGACAATTTATCCATCGCACTATATTTATATATATATTACTTTATACTTATGAAGATGTATAGCACATAAGTCTATCCCAAATCGAAAACCATAAGAATCTGATTAATATTTGAACAATTTTCCGTTTTTATTATTTTTCTTACCAGGCGTTGAATTATGGCACAGTTTGTCCTCCATATGTTTGACTGACATTTTAACAATCTGAATAATATACCCAAATTTATGTTCTTGATAAATCAATGAAAACTTGTATATATACACATGCAAGAAAATAAATAGCACATTTGTCTTGGTAAAGTTCCTCAGTGGTCGAAACGCGTCGGTTAAGAATTGTTTTTCATCTTATCTTATAATTCACACACACGCGCGTGCGTGCTCGCGCATATAAACTAATTTTATGAATGGAACTGTGTATGTGTGTGTCTCCGTGTCCGTTACCTATAGACTCCGAAACGGCTGAACTGATTTTCTTGAAAATTTACACACTTGTACTATAAGCATCTGCGAGTGTTCTTAGCTAGGTTTTGTGTCGAGGTACCCGCGATAAATATCGAAAATCGATAATCGAACAAATCGGATTATAGAAGTCTGAGCTCCAGGACCATGGATTAGTTTTAAAGCTTCATTGCACCCGAGCAACGCCAGGCTATACTGTTTATATATATATATATATATTATAATCGTGTCGCCCCAAGCAAGGCATTTTACTACCACTGTTGAGCAGCGTGTTACATAGAAGGAAAGTTATGAGAAAAAGTAACAGGTTACAGGGAGTGTCAGGAAGTGGGTAAAAGAAGGAAGAGAATAATGATGAAAGTGGCGTGGACGAAAAAAGAAGCATGAGAGAGAGAGAGAGAGGACGCAAGTTAGTGAGATAGGAGATGACTATTGACTTTACATTTGAATGTTTGGAGATTGTAGCTGTTGGGAAAGCAAGTAAACGGAAGGAAATTCCCCAGGCGGAAAGTGCGAGAAAAGAAGCTGAGGAAGTAGAACTTGCGTTTACAATTTATTGGTTTCACAGTTAAAGGGTGGGACCTAGTTGCTAATCTTGTGGCTCGAATAAATTCATTTATAGGGGGTACCAGTGAGCTAAGTTCATCTGAGCAGAAGCCTTGAAAGTATTTGTAGAAGAGACATAGGGAAGCCACATTGCACCGGTGAGAAAGTGACTGTATCCAAGCTGCCAAGTCTGGAGCGATCACATTGCAGACACTCCGTTGGATTTTGTCAAGGACCTCTAGGTGGATAACAAAAGCACCCGACCAGATATGGTAGCAGTATTCAATGCACGGGCAGATGGTAGATTTGTATATGCACAGGATAGTTTCAGACGGGAAAAACTTACTGGCCTTGCACAGAGAATCGACCTTCTCAGCAGCGGATTTAGCTATCGATTCTATATAGTCATTCCACTTGAGGTCTGTTGTGAGAGTTAATATATATATATATATATATATATATATATATATATATATATATATAGTATTAACCCACTTATAAGTTGGTTATTACTAATGGAATACGTTCTTCTATTAGATATCTACTTTCAAAACGTGCTCAATACGTTAGTAGACCAGAGATATATAGTTATTATTATTAATTCATTTTTCATCATATTCCGATTTCTGCTTTGGTCTCACAACCAACCAAGTCTGCGGAGAGACCTAAGGCAGGTAGTGGCGTGTTGTTATGGCTCCATTTCATGTTTTTCTATCTTCCCTATCATCCCCAGCATTACATAGATAAAGTTTTCCTTAGTGTGTGGGCTGTACTTAATAAGACAATTTTTTGTATATCTCTTAAGCTGGGGTTTCCAGGGATTCTTTCAATGTGTTGTTTTGTTCCATTTTTTATCATTCCAAGTGCACCTACTATTATTATTATTATTATTATTATTATTATTATAGCATACTGCAAGTTAATTGCTATAAAGTTTCGGTGTTTAATACACCATCATCAGGCAGACATCGCGTGACCGATATGTGTATCTGTCTATATTTTACTTCCTGCCTAAATTTGAGGTTTCTCTCTCTTAGCCGTTTCCATTGGCTCTTTCCTCTCGGTTCTGTATCTCTTGTTTTACTCTTTGCTGTTTATTTCCTCTGTGTCTTTCACTTTCCTCTTTCTTTCCCTTTTTTATCTATCTTTTTGCTTTCTCATTTTTTCCTCTCTTTTTTCCTCTCCTTCTTAATATCTTCTTACCTCGTACGAAAAGATTTACAAAAATAAAAGAAAGTGTGTTTCCTTTTTCCAAAAATAAGGTCTTTTTTTCCATCATTATTAACTACTTGGTTAAGACATGTTTCTTTCAATGTCGAAACAAAATGTACAATTTTGTAGCAGATTGTAGTTTGTACAAGTTTTAAAGTATAATTTATAATATATATATATATATATATATATATATATATATATATATATATATATATATATTCTTTTTAATCATTTCACCCCGAGCAAGGCAGAAACGCCACTGATGTGCAGGGGGTTACATAAATGTAGAAAGATTAATTAGAAAAGAGTGAGGAGTACAAGCTCGTTAGAAAGGAACAATAGAAAGCTGAGAAAGCAGGTGCAATGACAGATACATGGGCGGAGAGAAAGTGAAGATTATACAGGGGAGGGGAGAGAGCTAGAGTCCAGTGGTTAGTAGGTGAGTATTAACTTTGCTTTTAAATTTCTGGAGGTCGTAGCCGTCAGGAAAGCAAGAATACGGGAGTGAGTATATATATATAAGTTTTTTTTTTAATTTTATAGGCTATACTTTGTATTGACCACTTTTTAGTAGCCGCTTGACTATAGTTACATCTTACGACCTGTATTGTATTTCAGAGATTGGCAGCTGACATCTGTTCCTATCGAACACTAACTTTCCAATGGCGGAAAACTTGCTGGATACATTCCATCACCGCCAATCAGACTCCAAACTACCAGTCAATTACGGTGAACGGTTGTCTTCTCAATGAGTACTCGTTCCTTAAAGCTTTTTCTTTTAATCTCGATATCGAGTCTTTACGACAAAAAAAAAAAAAAACCCTGCTTGCCTGAATATATTTTTATCAGTAAACCACTGAAAAACAACAATCTTGGCATTAAGCAACATCACAACTCAATACTATATATATGTTGTTTAATACTTAATTTTTGGTCATAATCGGATTAGACCAGTACACATTTGTGTAGATAGACTAAACTATCGCCCGATTCACACTCCACCCACGTCTATTGAACAGGTGAAGAGGCTCATCCCTTGTTTCCTGTTTAGGATGTGGTTTCCGGTTTTTCTCTTTTCCAATCTTTTCACTCTTACGTAGTCCCCTGCGCATCAGTGGCGTTTTCGCCTTGCTTGGAGTGATATGATTAAAAAGATACTATTATATTGGAGAACTTTTGAATATTTTCCATTTTTAAACGAGTTATTTTGCTACCCAGGTTTCTACCATGAGTGGTTTCTTCGGGCGATTTTTCAAAACTGATTTTACCGTTTACTGTTTTTATTTTTAAGAACGTTCTTGTAAAGGTGTTTTATATGAACGTTCACGTGGCAGGGAGTTTATGAACCCGCAATTTTTAAATTTTCATCCATGGTTGTATGAACCTAGGAGGTAGTTCTTAGTGTGGATGCATTTAGTCATAATATCCGTTCTTTCATTTAGCAGTTTCTCTTTATTTGGGAATATCATAATTTCTAATATATGTTCTTTCTAATATGCTAAATATTTTCGTAGATTTAGCTCCGTGCATCTCTTTTCGGGTTTTCCATCGTCATTATTTTCATCACTTTGCCGTCACCTTTCTTTATATACGATCCAGCAGCGCCTAATACCTTTTTATTTCTTCTTGTTGCTCTCTTGTATTTCTTTCTTCCCTCTCTGAAATGCTACTTCCATCCCAGACACCCCTCTTCCATCCAGCCTCCTTTTCGTTTAATCCCATCACGGACCAATCAGTGTCGTTATTGTGAGGGCGACATTCGCTTAATGCCGTCCGCACTGACTTCACAAACGTGATCCCATCTTCCAAACACGAAATTCAATTTAAGAATGTGAAAAATTACACACAACCTGCCGTTCGCCTTCCCCGTCCTGACCAAGCGGCCATCAAATATGGCGGCCGACAAACACCCGCACGCCAAGCGCCCTGTTCGGCGGCAAAATGGATTTATCGCTATAATTACACTATCTGTATAACCACAGGAATCACATGTGTGACTTTAATTGTAAGTGTTGTGTGTGTGTCTGTGTGTTTGTGTGTATGCGTGTGTGTTGGTGTATGTGTGTTTCCAGGTGGAAGTGTGCTTATGACAGTTTGTGTCTATGCAATTTTGGGGTGTTTTACTGTTTTCCCTACTTGTTTTCATTAGTTCGTTTGTGTAAAAACGGGCCTCGGTCTGTGTGCGTGCTAATTAAAACGAGACATTCCCGAAGGAAGGGAGTGGGAGAAAGAAAAAGTGATGAGGAAAGAGAGTGAAGATAGAACTATAATGAGATGAAAAGAAAGAAAGGAAAGATAGATAAAGCAAGAAAAAAAAGGCCGTAAGGGTGAAAATTGAAATGAAGGAAATGAAAGAAAACAATGAGTTTTTTTTTTCAGAGAAACGACAACGAAAGAAAAAAAAAAGAAATAATAAAGATTGAAAGAACTAATGAGATTTTCAATTGACATAAAAAAGAAAGAAAAAAATATCGAAACGAAGGAAAATCTAAAGATTGAATGAGGGAATCTCTAATTTTAATAATGAGGTGAGATTGAAAGAGTAAATACATGAAAAAAAAGAATGTAGACGGGTTAATTTAAAAATATAACAAGTGAGCGAAGAAAGAAAGAAAGAAAGAAAGAAAGAAAGAAAGAAAAAAAGAAAGAAAAAAGAATGAGATGATGAAAGATAAAAAAAGATACAAAAATATGTTATTATGAAATAAATAAAGAAAGAAAGAATTAAAAAGCGAAATGAAATAAATAAATAAATAAATAAATAAAGAATGACATTATAAAAAAATAAAAACATACAGAAATATGTTATTAAAAATGAATAATGAAAGAAAGAAAGAATTAAAAAGAGAAATGATGAAATAAAGAAATAAAGAAATAAAGAAAGAAAGAAGAATGAGATGATGAAAGATAAAAAAAGATACAAAATATGTTATTAAAAAGTAAATAATTAAAGAAAGAATTAAAAAAGAGAAAAGAAAGAAAGAAAGAAAGAATGAGATTATAAAAGATAAAAACATACAGAAATATGTTATTAAAAATGAATAATGAAAGAAAGAAAGAATTAAAAAGAGAAATGATGAAATAAAGAAATAAAGAAATAAAGAAAGAAAGAAGAATGAGATGATGAAAGATAAAAAAAGATACAAAATATGTTATTAAAAAGTAAATAATTAAAGAAAGAATTAAAAAAGAGAAAAGAAAGAAAGAAAGAAAGAAAGAATGAGATTATAAAAGATAAAAACATACAGAAATATGTTATTAAAAATGAATAATGAAAGAAAGAAAGAATTAAAAAGAGAAATGATGAAATAAAGAAATAAAGAAATAAAGAAAGAAAGAAGAATGAGATGATGAAAGATAAAAAAGATACAAAATATGTTATTAAAAAGTAAATAATTAAAGAAAGAATTAAAAAAGAGAAAAGAAAGAAAGAAAGAAAGAATGAGATTATAAAAGATAAAAACATACAGAAATATGTTATTAAAAATGAATAATGAAAGAAAGAAAGAATTAAAAAGAGAAATGATGAAATAAGTAAAGATGGGAAAAAGAAAGAAAGAAAGAAAGAAAGAAAGTAAGAAAGAAACAGCAACAAAAGATGGATTATATGATGAAATTATGGTAAAGAAAGAAGGAAGAAAGGAAAGACAGGAGGAAAGAAAATAAAACATTACAGAAAATAGATTAAGAAAGAAAGAAATTTAAAGAAAGAAAGAAAAAGAAAGAAAGAATGAAAGAAGAAAAAGAATGAAAGAAGGAATAGAATATTTAAATAGAAGAAATAAAAGGAAGAAAGAAAACACGGAAAAACAGAAGAAACTGGATTACTAAATAAAAAGAAAGAAGTAACAAAACAAAGAAAAAGAAATGGAATAAAAACAGATGAAAAAAAAAAATCTGTACATCATCTTCTTCCATCCCACCGGTGTCGAGTCTGCTCGTATTCCTAATTAAAAGACTGCTATTTGATCGAGCGGTCGTATCGAACTTTCCAACTACGTGACTGACCACAACGAAAAGGAGCTATTAGTCGAATTTTGGCAGCAGAATCCGAAATGGTTTTCAGCTGAAGACAAAATTGCATCGGACAATTTCTTTTTTTTTTTCTTCTTTTTTTTTCTTTCTTCAAGTGGGAAAGACGTGTTAGAGAATGGCCATTAAAAAAAATTATTCCTTTAAATCTTTCTGTTCTTTATGCCTTCATCTCTTTTAACGTTTTTTGTCCTTTCTTTTATTGATTTTTTTGTTATTCTTGCTATCAGTCTTTCTTGACGTCTCTTTAGTCCTTTTTTTCATTGAGGCTTACATTTACTTAGAAAATAAAATTTCCGAATTCTTTCTTTCTACCTTTTTTTTATCTGTCCTTTTCATTCCTTCTTTTTTCTTTATTTGTTTCTTACCTTTTGTTTCTTTCTTTTTTCATTCATTCATTCTTTCTAATAACGTATCTTTCCTTAGACCTATTCTTTAACCTAATTTTTCTGTTTTAGTTGTTTTATAGTATTATTCATTTCTTATTATTTCACTAGCAGTATAGCCCGCCGTTTCTCGAGTGTAATGAAAGCTTTAAAACTAATCCATGGCCCTGGAGCTCAGACTCCTCGGACGTTGGCACGAAATACTAAAAAGCAATAGTTGTTTCCAGTTAAAGCGAAACCGTAGATTGAAAGAAAAATGAATGGATGTAAGTCAAATTTTGATTCCCTGGTATCGATATCAAATAAGTTTCTTTCGTCGTAAACTGAATTTTGAAGGCTAAATAAGTCCTCTGAGTAAATGGTATCATGGCTGAGACTAAGAACTACAATTATACCTAGTTAGAACCAAACCCGAAGAAAAAACTAAAATAAAACGGCTGAAAAAAATACAGAGATACAGGCAGATAAACAGACACACCCACAAACATCTTGTTTTTTTTATATATATTATCGATTTCCTGCAATATTTTAAGAACTGCAACCTTGAAACTTCTGAATATCGTTTCTCATGTCTTTGTCTATGAGTGTATCAAATTTGATTAAAATCGGACCACTCCTTCTAGAACCCGATTTTTTCGATTATCGATTTTTGATATTTATCGGGAGTATCTTGACACAAAACCTAACTAAGAACACTTGCAGACGCTTATAGTACAACTGTGTAAATTTTCAAGAATATCGGTTCAGCCGTTTCGGAGTCTATCGGTCATGGACACACACACACAGACATACACAGACAAAGTTCCATTTATAAATAATTTTAGATTAGATTTTTTTTTCTTTTATTTTGCCTGTTTTTTTCTTTCTTTTCCCTCTATTTGTGCTTTGGGCTTCTTTTTCATTACCAAATGCAAAACCCTTGCACAATTTTATCTCTTTTTTTTTATTTTTCACTTTATTTCCAGTTACGTTTGTTTGGTTTCTCAGAATTTCTTATATTTTGCTGTCTTTTTCTTTTATTATTACTCATTTTTCTGTATTTTTAGTTAATATTTATTTATTTTTTTACTATTTTCGTTCTTTATTATATTTTACAGTTTTCGTTCTTTTTTCTTCAGTCTTGCTTTTACTCTTTCGCTTTTTCATTGCTACGTTCTCTTTTTTCCGTTTCTCTTTATTTTTCTTTCATTCCTTTTTCATTTTTTTTCATTTTGTCTTTCCTTAAATGTTTATTTTACTTTCCTTTTCTATCTTTGTACTTTCTCTTTAATTGTTTGATTCTCATTCGTTCTTTATTATATTTTACATTTTTCGTTCTTTTTTCTTCAGTCTTCCTTTTACTCTTTCGCTTTTTCATTGCTACGTTCTCTTTTTTCCGTTTCTCTTTATTTTTCTTTCATTCCTTTTTCATTTTTTTCATTTTGTCTTTCCTTAAATGTTTATTTTACTTTCCTTTTCTATCTTTGTACTTTCTCTTTAATTGTTTGATTCTCATTCGTTCTTTATTATATTTTACATTTTTCGTTCTTTTTTCTTCAGTCTTCCTTTTACTCTTTCACTTTTTCGTTCCTACCTTCTCTTTTTTCCGTTTCTCTTTATTTTTCTTTCATTCCTTTTTCATTTTTTTTTCATTTTGTCTTTCCTTAAATGTTTATTTTACTTTCCTTTTCTATCTTTGTACTTTCTCTTTAATTGTTTGATTCTCATTCGTTCTTTATTATATTTTACATTTTTCGTTCTTTTTTCTTCAGTCTTCCTTTTACTCTTTCGCTTTTTCATTGCTACGTTCTCTTTTTTCCGTTTCTCTTTATTTTTCTTTCATTCCTTTTTCATTTTTTTTTTCATTTTGTCTTTCCTTAAATGTTTATTTTACTTTCCTTTTCTATCTTTGTACTTTCTCTTTAATTGTTTGATTCTCATTCGTTCTTTATTATATTTTACATTTTTCGTTCTTTTTTCTTCAGTCTTCCTTTTACTCTTTCACTTTTTCGTTCCTACCTTCTCTTTTTTCTGTTTCTCTTTATTTTCCTTAATTCTCTCTTCTTTTTTTTTTCATTTTGTCTTTCCTTATTTGTTTATTGTACTTGCTTTTTCTGTCTTCGAACTTGCTCTTTGTTTGTTTCTCATTCTTTAGTGTTTCATTTTTCCTTTTTTTCTTTACCTTCTATTGATCTGTTGTTCTGCTTTTTCAAGTACCAATTGCAAAAACTTCGCTCATTTTCCTTCCTTAGCTATTTTTTAATTGTTCTCTCTTAATTTTTAATTCCGTTTTTCTTTTTCTCGGAATTTCTTTCTTTCTTGATTTCGACATTTCAACAATTAGCGGTTTAACGGCTTCTTCGAAATCCTGATTTTTATCACAATTTCATATGTTTTCTAGTTTTCATTTGTTATGTATATTCATTCATTCGTTTGCATGGTCTCGATTTCTTTCTTTCTTTCTTTTTCTAATTCTTTCTTATTTTTTTCATTCTTTCTTATTTTTCTTATTCTTTCTTTCTAGGCATTTTCAGTTTCTTTCCTATTTTCGTTCTTTTTTCTGATTTTTTGTTTCTTTTGTTCCTTGCTTGTTTTTACTTTCTTTTTTGATTGTCCTTTTTTTTCTTTCTTTTACATTTTTACTTACTTCATCTGTTGACACTTTATTCAATCATTTCTTTCTTATATTACATAATTTCAATATCTTTTCTTATTTGCTATTATTTCCATTTGGCTGTGCGCTGTGGTGCAGTGGTTATAGACTCGGAACGATAAATCGGGGAGCCGAGTTTGAATTCACTGTATTCACTTACGCACAAATACGCTTGCGAAAGGTATTAATACGTCTCATCCCTCCAGTTGTGGGTTAAACAACAGAACAGATTTTGTTGTATAGCCTTGACTTGGAACCAGTCTACCGCAGAAAACAATGGCAACCTACTGCGGGATAAACTTAAAAGACTATTTCCATTTTGTCAGTAAAATGCCATACCTGATACACGATTGGGCGATCATGTCACTGCGGGATAATCTTCTACCCAAAGCGTGTATCACACATGGAACTTAAAAGACTATTTTCATTTTGTCAGTAAAATGCCATACCTGATACACGATTGAGCGATCATGTCACTTTCGAGATATGAGTGAACGGACAGAAGATTTTCCCGCAGGAGGTTGCCATTATTTTCTGCGGTTGATTGGTTTCTAATCAAGGCAGTAGAACCCAATCAGTTCTGTTATTTGACCCATAGCTGCAGGGAAAGAAACGGATTAATACTTATCGCAAGAGCATTTGCGCGGAGGCGAATGCAACGAATTCGTTGAATTCACTAACGTACAGATGTACGTTGTGGTGCAGTCGATGTCGGCTTGGAACGAGAAATCAAAAAGCTGAGTTCTAATTCCATTTAAGTTCGTTACATTCAATTACCTTTGGGAAAGGTATGAATCTATCGCCTCTTCCTCCAGCTATGGTTTAAATAGTAAGAACAGCTTGGGTTCTATGGCCTTTGTGTGTAACCAATCAACCACAGAAAGTAATGGCCACCTTCTGCTGGAAAATCTTCTGCCTCGTGTTCGAAAATCTAAGCAAAGTATTAAGAAACAGAAAAATATATAATTCGAAACAAAGTATAAACAATGGACTGCTATCTAAATCGGTGACCACTTATCGCTTTACGCTACATTCTCTGGTTACTGACTTGAACGCATTTTGGTTCGACTATAAAATTGAACGTTCTCAGTTATTATATACTGTAAATAACCTGTTGTCAAAATTACCTATCTCTGCCGTGACGGAGATGACTCAGTGACAAGAAGTTTGTCTAATGAGAAATTAGTTAGATTTTGTTCCTAGCTTGAAGCTAAAACGACAATCTAGCTGCATTGAAGAGTTGGGATGCAGCAAAACAGTCTTGTCTGCAGATGATTATATATATATATATATATATTTTCAATTGGAGTAGATAGATCTATCTATCGCCCGGTTCACACTCCACCCACGTCTATTGAACGGGTTAAGAGGCTCATCCCTTGTTCCCTGTTTAGGATGTGGTTTTCGGCTTTCTCTTTTCCAATCTTTTCACTATTACGTAGCCCCCTGCACATCAGTGGCGTTACCGCCTTGCTCGCGGTGATACGATTAAATATATATATATATATATATATATATATATATATATATATCCTTACTAACATTTATTAAACTTGACTTCCATTTAGGAATTCTTTTGCCGTATTTTTGCTCTTTAAGAGTGACTTATTGTACATTTTTGTGAACAATTATGTTGTCGAGCCTTTAAGAATATATATGAATATCTTCTCTATTATAATAAAAACAGTGTATATATATATATATATATATATATATATATATATATATATATATGTATGCTTGTATGTATATATTTGCAAAGAACAAGCCGAAAAAGTGTCTTTAATCTAACATCTTTCACTTTAACACGCTTCTTCAGAAATTCATTAAAGTCGAATGATTTAAAAATCCAAAATAATTTTAAAAATCTAAGAGATGCTATGTTGACAGAGGTATGGCTTCCTCGGATATATTTCTTGAACAAGTTATGCGTCTGTGTGCTTGAGCTCTGACCTGAATGAAGACATCTTCACGTCCAAATGTGTCTGACAAGAGCAGCATATTTGTCCTCAATATTTACTGTTAAATTCTGGAATTCACTCCTTTTTCAATGAATACAAATAGTGATGTGGAACCATTACAAGCCACGGCGGGCAAAACTATGACACCATTTGGTTACTGTCGCTTAAATTGTGTTTCCTGATGAACTGTCATAGGCATTACCGTTTTTAAAAAAATGATCGAAGCCTCCGTTGTGTGAAAAAAAAAAATCTCATCAATCATAACGAAGCCTTCGCTGGCAACACGATGAATCTTCTTCAAAGAGATCCTTCCCAGGCCAAGCCGGCTTACGGCCTATCACGTTGAATACACCGGTTCTCGCTCGATCAACGAAGTTAAGCAACGTTTAGCCTGGTCAGTACTTAGATGGGTGACCGCTTGGGAATATCAGGTGCTGTAAGAGTGTAGTGACAGATGTGCGTTGTGGTGCAGTGGATATCGGCTCGGAAAGGGAAATCGGTGAGCCGAGTTCGAATTCCAGCTGAATACCATGCATTCACTTAAGCACTGGTACCCTTGAGAAAGGGATTAATCCGTCCCTTCCAGTTATGGGTTACATAACAAGGGTAGGACTTGGGGACCCTGCCCTTAAAAACAAATCCCAATGAATCTTGATACTCGAAAAGAAAATGTATTAGTAGACACAAAAACTTATATAAAAAACAACAATACACTGTTGAAAGAAAAAGGTATTACCAGCAATAAATAAATAAAGTTTAGTTGAGAAAAAATGACCCGACGAGGTTGATTTGCCATAAAACAAAACAACCAACCAACAAATTTCCCAGCCGTTTTTGCTTGGAGAGACTTGAGAACAGGTTTCGTCTTTGAACTTTGTATGGCTTTCAGCCTAAATCCTCTTTCTCAATCCTTCTTAATATCCTGTCCGAAAGTGCTCTATATTCCCGGAGAGGTGGCTGAGGAATAGTATTCCTCGCGCCTCTTCGTGGATTTCTGTTCACCTTGACGGCTTCAGTGGCTCTCCTGACGCGAAATAAACCGTATATTCTTGAAATTGGATTTGAAGACGTTGTTTGCTCCTCTTGAAATTTTCTACACACTTTAAAAGTATTTTCACAACTGTTTATCTGCGGATGTCATGCATCGAGCATGTGAGCCATGATGTGGTTTGCGAAAGGATGGAAAGGAAAAGTCAGCTAACGTTCCTGGGAGATGTAATGAGGAAGGAAGACTTGGAGAACCTGATACTAACAGGCCACATAGAGGAAAAAGAGACAAGGGAAAGCAGCGGATATCATACATGAAGAGCCTGAGCAGGTTGGACGACAGAACGGTTGTTGCGTGGTGTAACAGGAGAAAGGTGCTAAGAGAAAGGTGCTAAGCCATGATCGCCTACTTCCTGAAAGGACAAAGCACATAGAAGAAGAAGAAGAAGAAGAAGAAGAAGAAGAAGAAGAAGAAGAAGAAGAAATCAATTTACACCGGATGAGCGTTGTGATGCGGTGGATATAGGCTCGGAAATAGAAACCGAAGAGCCGAGTTCGAATTCCATTTGAATTCGTTGTATTCACTTTCGCGCAAATATCCTTCGTAAAGGTATTATTCCTCCACTTCCTTCCAGCTATGGATTAAATAACAGAACAGATTGGGTTCTGTAGCTTTGGTCGCCAACCAGTCTATCGAAGAAAGTAATGGGATAATTTTCTGACTAGTCAGTCACTTCTGTTTCGAGACATGATCACCCAAGCGTGTATCAGCTATGTTACATTAGTGACTTTATCACTCCACAATTTTTCATAACAAAAATTTTCAATGCGACAGTTTGATGATATTTTGTTTGAGCCGCCATATTTAATTAAACTCTAAAAAACTACCCAAAAGACTAATAGGAAAAAGTATGCTAAAGTTGAAACTATTTTTATGAACAGGTATGTTCCAATTTATGATTAAACGCTAGATAAAGTTTTATTTTTATATAATGGGTTAATAAATATGGCGCACCAATAACATTGTGTTTCTCATTATTATTGCTATCATTAATAAAAATAATTAACCTAACTATACCAATATTTTGCAACACTAATATTTATAATAATAATAAGTCATTTCACCAGGAAATTTCAGGCAAAAATTATACATAATAATGTGGATCCAAAATGTAGGTTCTGTGATAAATACCAAGAAACAATCTAATCTCAAACTAAGACCATCTAAACTCAGGACGTTCTGTACTTGCCCCAAATGAATATAAAAATCGTCACGATAGAGTGGGCAATATTTACACTGAACAATATGCAAACACTATGGAAAATATGTAAACAAACACTTGGATGATAACACCCAGCACCGGTTAAAGAAATAGATGTCACCATTCTATGGGATTACACCATTTATACAGACATAAAAATTGAAGCGAATAGAACCTGCATTTTGGATCCATATTATTATGTATAAAATTTGTCTGAAAGTTTCTAGTGAAAAGACTTTCGTCTTGCGCTGCAAGAATAAAGCCTTCAGTCTCAGACTTTATTCCAGATGCACGTAACCATCGATGAGTATTAACTTTATCAACATTGGATTTATTGGCACGTTCTGGATATTGGCCATGCAGAGGTTTATCTTGCCAGCGTTGTTTCATCTGTTCAAGAGCTTTATCTTTTGCTTTCATTTTCATATTTTTTGCCGCAATAGTTGGTTCTTGGCTTCTGTTTTGCTTTTCTACAGAATCTACTAACTGTAAATCTTGTTTGTATTTACTGCCTTCTTTTATTATTGAATATTTTTTCTTTCTTTCTTCATGTTGCTTGACTAATTGTATCATCCTGTCTTTTGTTGTTTCTATGTATGTTAGTAAGCCAATAGTATTCTTGTATGACAATTCTAGCTGAATAAGACCTCTTCTACCTTTTTTACGGGGTATGTATAGACGGTCTACATCAGCCTTTGGATGATGCATCTTATGCTTAGAAAGAAGATTTTTCGTTTTAGAATCCATTCGCCTGATGTCGTTTAGAGTCCAGTTTAAAATGTTGAAACTATATTGGAAAATTGGGATTGCAAGGCTATTAATGGCCATAATTCTGTTCTGAGAATTCAATTCAGTTTTTAATATCATTCGTAGCCTTCTATAGTACTCTATTACGCACTATTTCTTTCATTTTTTATGGTGAATTTGTTCACCCTCATTTACACCCAGGTATTTATAAGCTTCTTCTGGCTTTAATTCTATTATTGTTACAGCAGGGTCTAAGCTAATTGAGGATGTTTCTTGCAGTGATCCACGAAAATCTGTAGTTTTAGCACATTTATTCAAATTGAATTTCATTCCAATGTCTTTGCTGAAGCATTTTACAGTTTGCAGAAGACCTTCCAGCTCATTAGCATTCTTAGCATACAACTTTAAGTCATCCATGTAAAATATATGGCTTATTTTCTTTTGGCCTATTTTATTACTACATACTGTCTTATTAAGTTGACTGGTTAGTGCTATTAATGATATGCAGAATAATAAGGGAGACAAAGAATCACTTTGAAATATAACTCTTTTGATGTTTATTTCACCAGACTTATAGGTTCTATTTATATGATTGAGGTAAAGGGTTGTATTTCATATCGACATGCACTGTTTGATGAAATTGATGATGGCGTGTGTTATCTTGGATATATTTAAAGTCTTTAAAATCCAAGAATCTGGCACACTATCGAATGGCTTATGATAATAAATCTAAGCAGTACTAAGCTTTTTCTTTGTACTGTAGCAGTTTTCCAGGATCATTTTGTTAATAAGCAATTGGTCATTACATCCGTAACAGCCACGTTTGCACTCTTTTTGTTCAAGCGGTAAAATGTCATTTCTTTCCAAGAATAAATATGTCTGTTTTGTTAAAATAGATGTTAATAGTTTATATGTTATTGGAAGGCATGTAATTGGTCTGTAGTTTTTTGGGTTGTTTGTGTCACTATTCTTGGGTAGAAGAAATGTAATTCCTTTGGTCATCCATGCAGGAATTTTAGTGGAATCGTCAACCATTTCTTGAAGTTCTTTGGCTAGTTTTTATGTGCTGTATTTAAATAATATAGCCAAAAGTTAGGAATTTTATCTATACCTGGAAATCTCCAACTGTCTGCTTTTTTTGTGCAAATTTAACATCCTCTTCTGTAATTCCAGCCCATGTCTTTTCTGGTATATTTTTCATTCGTTCTATCTCTTGTGCAATCCAATCTACTTCTTCGTTATGTTCTTTTGGACAAGCCCATATATTTTTCCAGAACTGTGTAACTACTTCCATTTGTTTGGGAGGGACTGTCACGTCAATTCTTTTTTACCTATTTCCCTGTAAAATTTCTTTGCATCGGTTTGAAAAATCTTGTTTTGTCTGTAGAATCTTGATATTTTCTCATAGCGTTTTATTCTTTGAGCCTTCAGGTGTATTGTTTACTTTATTTTTTCCTTAGTTGATTTTCATTTTCATTTCTAATGTTGTATTTTCTTTCGACTTCTGCTTTTCCTAGATCTGACATTTATTCCTCTAGTCAGTTCATCCAATACTGATAGTTCACTTCTAAGTTGTTCGATTTGTTTTTCTATTTTTTTTTCCAAGGTGGATCTTCATGTCTGCGAGACTGCCTTGTTTTTAATTTGATGTTCAATTTTTTTGTTGCTGCTATTGGTGATGCATATATTGCTTCATTGATGAGATTTATATGAGGGTCTTCTTCATCCAAACTTAATCTGAGTGCTGCATTGTACAGCTTAATAGTTTCGAGGTTATACTTTGTTGGTTGTAATTTTGGGAGCTGTTCTCGTTCCTCCATTGCAATATTTTGTATTTCACTCATATGGTTCTTGATTTCTTCCTTAGCTTCTTGCATAGTCTTGTTCTTATTCTTTCTTCTTCTTCGTCTTCTTCTTCTTATTATTATTATTATTATTATTATTATGTTATTATTATTGTTATTATTATTATTATTATTATTATGTTCTTCTTCTTATTATTATGTTCTTCTTCCTCTTCTTCTTCATATTATTATTATGTTCTTATTATTATATTATTATATATAATTTTTGTAATATTTATCTGACTCTATATCTATTCTGTTATCTTCATATCTATCTATCTATCTATCTATCTATCTATCTATCTATCTATTTTTTATTCTCGATAAACCTTCCTCTATTTTAAGTGGAAGAAAAGCTGTAACTGTGACATTATTGTGATTAGCTCTGACACACTAAAGCTTCAAATACACACCCATACTGTTAATAGAATCTATCAGAAATATTTTTTGCTTTTTAAGTTACGATTAATTTATCGAATTTTACATATTTCCTTATTGTCTCCGCCGGCCACTATGTATGTAACACGATTTTACATCATGCTCAGGAATAACATGTACACTTAGTAATATTCGTGTATATTTGCACATATCCGGGCTATACTGCTAGTATATATATATATATATATATATATATATATATATCGAGAGAGACAGACAAACACACAGACAGATAGATAATAAACGGACCATGATAGATAGTTAGATAGATGTGATGAAACTGAGATAGATTAGCAATGAACACATAATTGAATTATATACTGTTTTAAACTACTCTGTATGAACTAAGCTAATCCCAATCATACCCCAGTTAAACAAAAAATGGGGAACGAGATTAATCTTGGCTGCTGCAACGGGCATACAAGAGAAATATCTAACAACTCCTGTTCGGATTTAATATATCTTCTGGTCGCTAAATCGGAGAGGGCTCTTCTGTAAAGGTTTGTTTGTTGAAGGCTAAATATCCTTTCGGTTATGAAAAGATATATAGAAATTGTCATTCAAGAAGTTCGTAGAAAAGAATCATAAATGAAGAGCGCAGACAGTAAATTTGGAGTTCACTATTGAAGATGTGGTTTTAAGATGGTTTCTTTTAATCAGCAGGGCGACACAGGGATCCGAAGGCAAACTGGCATGGCGAAGAATGCGATCCAGAAGCCGAGTAAAGTATTAAGAGACAGGAAACTTTCACTAGAAACAAAGAAGAAAGTACTGGATTACTATGTGATGTCAGCTCTTCAATATGGCCGTGAATGCTAGGCAATATCATCAAATATGAAGAAAAAAATTGAAGCAACTGAAATGTGGTCCAACAGAAGGATGCTGCGAGCATGTGAGCAATGATGAGGTGGTGGAAAGGATGGAAACAAAAAACGAAATTAATACTGAGAATCAGGAAGAGATAGTTGAAGTTCCTGGGACATGCAATAAAAAAGTGGGGCTTGGAGAACCTGATACTAACAGGCCAGATAGAGGGAAAAAGAGACAGAAGAAAGCAGCGGATAACATATTTTAAGGGCCTGAGCAGGTGGATGAAAGAATAGGGGTTGCGTGGTGTTACAGGAAAAAAACTGCTCAGAGCCACCAGGAATAGGGAAACGTGGAAGGCCATGATCGCCTACGTCCTGAAAGAACAAGGCACACAGAAGAAGAAGAAGAAGAAGAAGAAGAAGAAGAAGAAATCACCCTCAGAGCTGATGTACTGTGCATTTCTGATCATGTGAGGGAGCATAATAATTGTATGTCATAATAATTGTATATATATATATATATATATATATATATATATATATATATATATATTAATCTGTCATATGTTTATAGCTTATCTATCTTCGTTTGATCACATCTATCTATGTAGCGACCGATCTATATATTTATTCTAGTCTATCTATCTATCTATCTATCTATCTATCTATCTCAGTCTGTTCATATCTATCTATCTATCTATCTATCTATCTATCTATCTATCTATCTATCTATCTATCTCCGTCTGTTCATATCTATCTATCTATCTATCTATCTATCTATCTAGTCTGTTCATATCTATCTATCTATCTATCTATCTATCTATCTATCTATCTCAGTCTGTTCATATCTATCTCTCTATCTATCTATCTATCTATCTATCTATCTATCTCATCTCAGTCTGTTCATATCTATCTATCTATCTATCTATCTATCTATCTATCTATCTATCTATCTCAGTCTGTTCATATCTATCTATATATCTATCTATCTATCTATCTATCTATCTATCTATCTCAGTCTATTCATATCTATCTATCTATCTATCTATCTATCTATCTATCTATCTATCTCAGTCTGTTCATATCTATCTATCTATCTATCTATCTATCTATCTATCTATCTCCGTCTGTCATATCTATCTATCTATCTATCTATCTATCTATCTATCTATCTATAAGCCTGTTCATTATCTATCTATCTATCTATCTATCTATCTATCTATCTATCTATCTTGTGTAAGCCTGTTCATTATCTATCTATCTGTAAGCCTGTTCATAATCTATCTATCTATCTATCTATCTATCTATCTATCTATCTATCTATCTATCTATCTGTAAGCCTGTTCATTATCTATCTATCTGTAAGCCTGTTCATAATCTATCTATCTATCTATCTATCTATCTATCTATCTATCTATCTATGTAAGCCTGTTCATTATCTATCTGTAAGCCTGTTCTTATTATCTATCTATCTATCTATCTATCTATCTATCTATCTATCTATCTATCTATAAGCCTGTTCATTATCTATCTATCTATCTATCTATCTATCTATCTATCTATCTATCTGATTGAGCAATCTGGAAGAATGGTAGACTTTCAAAAACTGTAGTTACTCTAGCATCTATTCATCGTTCATTCAGTAAAGAATTTAACACTCTTAGCTACTGGCGTATATTCACAAGAATATCACAACCTAAAAGTCTGTCTTCTTCTACCGAGCGCCCATAACTCTGAGGTAGAATCGGCGACTGATGACAATTCGGTCGTGTTTCAGTCCTGGCTAAAAGAAATCGGATTTCGGACCGTACTGATGAGCTGCGAAACAGATCTGTCTGAAAATGACCATATATATATATATATATATATATATATATATATAGACAAAATTTAATAATATTTATTTATATTTATATATATATATATATATATATATATATATATAATGTTAAATTTTGTCTATTTAGGCAGTATTTTTTCATTGATGCATGTTTCTTTAAATAATATAGACCAAATGAAAAAAATTACATAGAATAAATAGAATAAATAAACTTGACTATATTATTTAATGAAACATGCATGAAATATATATATATACATATATATTGAGAAGAAAACACAACACATAATTAGACGGTTATAAATCCAGGATTTATTTCAGCAATATGAAGAAAACTTTACAATTGCCTAGTCAACTTTTGAAAGATTTTTGAAAAAGAATTTTATTATTTTCTAAAAAAAATTGTTTTGGCTAAAATTTGTGAGTTATGAGTTTCTGTTCACTATCGCAGTGTATTTTCTCCTCCTCCCCTTCTATTTTCACTTGTTTAAATCTATGTATGTATACTCCTTTTTTTACATATGTATATATTCCTTTCTTCAAATAAGGTTAGAGTGATTAATTCTGTCTGTGCAAGAATCCCTTTTTTCTTTTTGTGTGTGTATTAATTATTGATTATTGTTTTACTAGCAGTATAGCCCGACGTTGCTCGGGTGCAATGAAAGCTTTAAAACTAATCCATGGTCCTAGAGATCAAACTCTTTGGACGTTGGCACAAAAGACTAAAAAGCAATAGTTGTTTCCAGTTAAAGCGAAACCATAGCCTGAAAGAAAAATGAATAAGTTTCTTTCGTCGTAAACTGAATTTTGAAGGCTAAATAAGTCCTCTGAGTAAATGGTATCATGGCTGAGACAATTATACCTAGTTAGAGCCAAACCCGAAGCAAAAACTAAAATAAAACGGCTGAAAAAATACCGACATACAGGCAGATAAACAGACACACACACAAAACATGTTGCCTTATATATATATATATATATATAAATATATATATATATATATATATATATATATATATATATATATATATAAATATATATATCATCGATTTTCTGCACTATTGTAAGAACTGCAACCTTGAAACTTCTGAATATCGTTTCTTATGTCTTTGTCTATGGGTGTAACAAATTTGATTAAAATCGGACCACTCCTTCTAGAACCCGATTTTTTCGATTAGGATATTTATCGGGGGTACCTCGACACAAAAACTAGTTAAGAACACTCGCAGATGCTTATAGTACAACTGTGTAAAATTTCAAGAAAATCGGTTCAGTTGTTTCGGAGTCTATAGGTAACGGACATACACACACACACAGAGACAAAGTTCTATTTATAAATAAGTTTAGATGTATATGTAAATTCATTGCTTGTTCAGTATTGTTTAATGTGTGTGATCTGATATATCTACTCTCAGTTTATTTCCGGTTAAAAAATAAATCTACTCTAAACGTTTTTTTTTCAAAATATTCTGAGTAAAATTAACATTTATTTTGAACAAGGTCAGTGTACATTCTTTTTTAAATTGCTGAAATAAATTCTAGGTTTATAAGTGTCTAATGATATGTTGAGTTTTGTTCTCAATATATTTGCTCTGGATAATATCGATTAAGTTCCATATATATGTTTTGGATAATATCCACAGAGCTCTCTATTTCTATCTAATTGATAATTTATATTAATTAGTTAAATCCTATTGATTATCCTCTACGTCTACACGGGTCAGCATTCTCTCCTATCTCTCTCTCTCTCTCTTTCTCTCTCTGTCTCTTTCTCTGTCTCTCTGTCTCTCTGTCTCTCTCTCTCTATATATATATACAGAAAAATCTAAGTAAGAGAGGGTTTTCATCTTGGGGTCTTTTTCTTTCCTACAAGTATTTGACTTTTGTTCATGTACTTCGTTTGTTTCTTTTTTTATTTCCCCTCCTTTTCCCTCCAAGTTCGTTCCTGGTGGGTTTTTCAAGACGAACTTAAATATAGTATAACAATTACCATTATTAACATTATTATTTTTGCTACTATTAATATTGTTATTATTATTATTGCTATTATATATATATATATATATATATATATATATATATATATAATTCAATAACAATAACAATAACAATTATATATATATATATATATATATATAATTCAATAACAATAACAATAACAATTATATATATATATATATAATTCAATTATGTGTTGATTGCTAAACTATCTCAGTTTAATCGTAACTATCTAGCTATCATCGTCCGTTTATTATCTATCTGTCTGTGTGTTTGCGTGTCTCTTTCGATATTTATATGTTCTATTGAGGCAGCAGATAATTTCCTAAACATATACTGTTAAATATAAGAGACAATGAATGTCTATTATGTTTAATCATGAGCCGTTCTAAACGTCGTATTTTGGCTTTAATTTCAGGTGAAAATAAAGACAAAAATAATAAAAAAAATATCCAAATGTTGGACAATTTTTGTCTTTATTTGCACCTGAAATTACAGCCAAAATTTGATGTTTACAACGGCTCATGATTAAACATAATAGACATTCACTCTCTCTTATATATATATATATATATATATATATATATATATATATATATATATATATTAGTAAATTAAACCTAGTGAGCCAACAAACCTACCAAGGTTTCACCTAAACGAATCTCCAGGGAACGACTAGATAAAGGGAACTCAATAACCAACGTGACCCAAAAAATGGAAAACACCAAACAGAAACAGGGGGAAACGTTTATTAAGAAACATATATATAAAGATTAAAATAAAAAATAAGAAATAAAAAAGGCCAACATAGCGAAGACGGAAACCTAAACCTACATGCCTACATTAGTTTTATCCGTAACCTTCGTCTTATTCAATCCACTAATGATTTTTCCAATATTTGGCATCCAACAATAACTGAGTTTTACGTTATTTTTATTGAAAATTTTATATAGCTTATTATCCTTACCAAAGTTTTGACTAAATAAACTAAAAAATATTTTACCAATTTTGGTTTTAACAGTTTTGGTCTCGTCCCGGGTTTTGGTCTCGTCTCGGGTTTTTTCTTTGGGCTACGTGCTGACTCGGTTCAAATCCCTTTAGCTGATGTTCATGTACTTAGCTCTTTCTTTTTCCACAACCATTTTTTCTTTCCGCGTATATACGCGGAGGGTTTTTCGAAACCAGTATAGTGATAAGATTGCATTCATATATAAGAGCTGACTGGGACGCCTTTCGCGATTTCCTATGCGACGTCCCTTGGGAAAAATTGTTCGATTTCCCAGTTGATGACTGTGCCTCTGAAATTTCTTCCTGGGTGAAAGCTGGCATTGATCCCGTCATACATACCAGGAAGTTTCGTCTAAAACTATATTCACCACCCCCTCCTTGGTTCTCTGCTGCCTGTTCGGCCGCCATTACGCACTGGAAACACTACTTCCGGCTATTTCGGAGACAGTCATCTGACCACAATAGGCGCCTATTCACGTCTGCTCGTAATGAGTGCAAGAGAATCCTGAATGACGCCAAGCGGTTGTTTGCTGAGAGAATGAGACAGCGCATAGCTGAACGCAAGTTCAGCTCCAAGGACTATTAGCGGTCATGCAAACGGTTGCTGAACAATAGCAAATCATCTATCCCTCCCTTAATCAATGAATATAAGGTCCTCACAGCATCAGCGGACAAGGCCGAATGCGTTGCTCGCAGATTCTCATCCAACCCCACATTTTACTCATCAGGAGTGCCCTCACCCGATTTCCCTATTAGAACTGAGGCTAAACTGAAGGATGTATACATTACCACGACAGTAGTATCTCGAGTAATATAAAAACTTCACCCCCATAAGGCGAGCCACGATGATGGAATCCCGGTGATTGTTCTTAAGAAATGTGCACCTGAACTCTCCTCTGTCCTCTCTAAATTGTATAAACTACTGCCTTTCTGCTTCCTGTTTTCCTGCATGCTGGAAGTCCTCTTCTGTCGTTCCTGTATTTAAGAACTGTGGTGAACCCTCGAACCCCTCCAACTGTCGCCCTATCAGTCTTCTACCAATTTTCGGGAAAGTGTTCGAGGCCATTATTAATGCTAAAATTGTTCAACATCTTACTCCCGAGTAAATATTCTCTGACAGGCAGTATGGCTTCCGCTTTGACAGGTCCACAGCTGACATGCTAACGACCATTACGGAGTACATCTTCCAGGCCTTTGAGGAGTCCGGCGAGGCTCGTGCTGTTGCTCGGACATCTCCAAGGCTTTTGACAGGGTTTGGCACGCTGACCTTCTGTGCAAGCTTCGAGGTTACGGTATTACCGGACGCTTGATTCATCAGATCCAATCTTTTCTAAATAACCGCATAATGAAGGTGGCTTTAATGGGCATGCCTCCACATCCTACTGTACAAACGCTGGTGTCCCTCAGGGCTCTATCCTAGGCCCGACGCTCTTCCTTATTTTCATCAATGACCTCCCAGACGGGATCAAGAGCCAAGTAAGCATCTACGCAGATGACACCACAATTTGCTCCCTCATCAGTAAGAAAGCCGGCTTGGCGGACAAACATAATCTCGCTGCTGATCTTAAGAGGGATCTACATTCTGTGGTGAATTGGGGTAAGAAGTGGCTTGTAAATGTCAATGCGTTTAAGATCAAGTGGCTGTCTGTCAATAATCACAGGCAACCACTTCTGCCTTCCATAAGCATGGACCAAGCGAGTCTCCCTGAGAGCAACACACTGCGCCTCCTCGACCTTACGTTCTCTTCTGATCTCAAGTGGAACCACTACATTGAGTCAATAGCTTAGTCCACTGCTAGGAAGGTTGGGTCACTATGTCGGGCCAGGATGTTTTTTCCCGCCTGAATCCTTCCTGCATATATACAAATCAATCATTCGTCCGTGCATGGAGTACTGCTGCCATATATAGTCTGGTGCACCTGCTGTTAATTTTAGAGTTCTTGACAGGCTCCAAAGAGAATCATAAGGAGAATCGGGATGTGTTTTCCCTTTGTCTGTTCTATAAATAATTTCGTGGTTTCTGCTCCAACGAACTTAAGTTACTGGTGTCTCTGCAACAGGTGTTTACTCGTGCAACCGGACTGGTAACTGGGTCTCACCCATTCACAGTTAGATCAAACAAATGCAGACGACAATTCTACTCCTGTAGCTTTTTTTCTCGCATTTCTCGGCTGTGGAATTCGCTTCCATATTCTTGCTTTCCTGACGACTACAACCTCCAGGAATTTAAAGGCAATGTCAATACTTACATTATAACCACTTGACTCTAGTTCTTTCTTCACCACCCTGTATATCCTTTCCTTTCTCTCCACCTTTGCAATTGTCATCACACATGTATTCCCATCCTTCTCTTGCTCCTTTTTAACTGGTTCGTCTTAACTTCAGTCTCTTCTATCTAATCTTTTAACTCTTATGTAGTCCCTGCACATCAGTGGCGTTACCGCCTTGCTCGGGGTGATGCAATTAAATATATATATATATATATATATATATATATATTGTCATCCGCAGACAGATCTGTATCGCTGTATCACAGCTCATCAGTACGGTTAGACTCCGATTGCTTATATATATATATTTTTTTTTCTTTAGTTTCTTTCTTTTACCCTCCCTTCCTTCTTTTATCTCTCTTACCACCTTTTTTCCGTGTTGCTTAAACTGACGTCGATTTAACGCGGCTGTCTGTTAATTTTTAGTTACATTCTCCCTTTTTTTTGCGAACCCAGACGATGTCAATTTTTTTTCTTTTCTTATTTATTTGATTTTATTCTATCATTTTCTTTTTCTTTTTCGTTTTCTTTTTCTTTCCCTTTATTTTTTATTTTATTTTATTATTTATTTTTTAATTTCTTTGCAATCTATTTAAAAAGGAAAAGTAGACTAATTTTTCTCCAGTTTCTGAAAGGTTTTTTCTGTTGCTGAGGTGATGTGTCGTCCCCCGTGGGGATCTTCATATCGAAATGGCCATTTAACATCTTTGAATTAATCCTTTTTTAATATATATTTGCTCTGTAATATTTTATTACATGGAGCTCTCTTCCTGTATCATTTTTTAATATTAAAATAAATTTTTAATATTAATTAGAATCCGGTTTTTTGGAATTTACCTTCCTGCTTTTTTCCCTTGGATTGAAGTATCTGAATTAAAATATATATATATATATATATATATATATATATATATATATATATATATATAGTCTAAACTTATATATAAATGGAACTTTGTCTGTGTGTGTCTGTGTGTCTGTGTCTGTCCGTTAACTATAGACTCCGAAACGGCTGAACCGATTTTCTTGAAAATTTACACAGTTGTACTCTAAGCGTCAGCGAGTGTTCTTAGCTAGGTTTTGTGTCGAGGTACCCCCGATAAATATCGATAATCGAAAAAATCGGGTTATAGAAGAAGTGGTCCGATTTTAATCAAATTTGATACACTCATAGACAAAGACATAAGAAACGATATTCAGAAGTTTCAATGTTGCAGTTCTTACAATAGTGGAGAAAATGGATAATATATATATATGTGTGTCTGTTTATCTGTCTGTATGTCTGTATTTTTCTCAGCCCTTTTATTTAAGTTTTTGCTTCGGGTTTGGCTCTAAGTAGATCTAATTGTAGTTCTTAGTCTCAGCCATGATACCATTTACTCAGAGAACTTATTTAGGCTTCAAAATTCAGTTTACGACAAAAAACTTAGTTGATATCGATAGCAGGAAATCAAAATTTGGCTAACATCCATTCATTTTTCTTTCAGTGTACGGTTTCGCTTTGGCACCAAAGACTAAAAAACAATAGTTGTTTCCAGTTGGAAACAACTATTGTTTTTTAGTCTTTGGTGCCAAAGTCCAAAAGGTCTGAGCTCTAGGACCATAGATTAGTTTTAAAGCTTTCATTACATCCGAGCAACGCCGGGCTATACCGCTAGTATATATATATATATATATATATATATATATATATATATGAGTGTGCATATGTTTGTGTGTGGGCATGTATATATATATATATATATATATATATATATATATATATATATATATATATTCGTCATATCAATTTATTATATGTTCATTGCTTGAGTTTCTGAGGTTTCTGAGTTTGATCCCATCAATCTATCCTAAGGAGCGATCGATCGATCGATCTATTCCAGTTTATCTATCTATTATTTTCCGTTTACTAACTTAATTAATTAAACCACGTCTGAACATTTTCGTCTCAGTAAATAATTATTTTCATTTTTAATTAGAGTTGCATGTTTATGTCAAACGTTTATATTATTATCTCAACCGCAACTACAATTGGGCGATCATGTCTCTTTCGATCCATGATCAGAAGATTTTCCCTCGGTAGATTGCCTTTTCTTTCCGCGGTAGACTGGTTGCCAACGAAGACTATAGAACTCAATCAATAATTGAAAGAAGAATAAATGGACTAATGCCTTTCCCAAAGTTATTTGCTCGGAAATGAATACATTGAATTCAACCGGAATTGAACTCCGCCCTCCGATTTCTAATTCCGAGCCAATACACTTTACACCACATGTACGTTTATTTTTAAATAACAGATGGTATTTTTCTTGCAGTGAAAGGAATGCTTTTTAAATGCAGAAAAGAAAATATTACTTTGTTTAAAATGGCATTACATTTGATGAAACTTACATTTCTCTTTAAACTTAATAAGAAATTTTGCACTTTTATATTAAAGTCTATAATTAAATTCCTTTAAAGAAGCAGAACTTCTGTAAGCAAACAAAATATTTGCTCATATTCAGGAAAATATATACACACACTGTCTCCGGCATATATATATATATATATATATATATATATATATATATATATATGCATATGCGTGTGTGTGTGTGTGTAAGTATTTAAGTGTGTGTATTTTACCGGGAATGAGTTTCTGCATATCAGTAATATTGATATATATATATATATATATATATATATTCGCTAACAGACTTTTATAAAAGCATTGCGAAAATAAGAAATTTCTTTATAAATTTGCATCCAAATGTAAACCCTCAATAGACTGTGATCGAGTTCATTGGTATTTTTGGAGAGATAAGATAAAATAAATTGACCTACTCCATACCAATTAGAGTGCCTCAGGAGAAAGCACAACTGGTGACAGGCGTGCGTCTTACGTCATAAATATAATTTGTATTTTGCCAACAGCGAACGTTAAAATTGAACAAAAACACTTCAAACTTACGAAATTCCGTACAGGCTGGCACCGGTTCCAGATTTCTTTTGCATCAGAATCACTCGCAAAATGTATCACTTCTCTCTCTCTCTCTCTCTCTTTTTCTCTCTCTCTTTATATATATATATATATATATATATATATATATATATATATATATATATATTATAACGAAATTAAATCTTTTGCTATTATTCAGAAATCTTTGAATCAAATATAGTGACTCTTCGAATTTAATATCAGTGGACCCAAGCGACATATGGAAATGCTAATTTGTTTTTATGATCATTGTTCTAAGCGACGTCGAAACGAATCTATGCGCGTTTCGATTAATTTAAAAAAAAAAGAAATATATATATATATACTAATATTTTCTTTTCTTTTGAAATTCGTATCGGTACATCGGCTTCAGCGTCAAATGAAGCGATAATTATTTAATTTAATTAAATAACTGACATATGACAATTATACAACTTGACTAGGCTAAATTGAAAGGTAGATGTGGCATGACTCACCAGGGATTCGAAGACATTACGACATCGAGGAAATTTCTTCGCGAACATTAAACACGCAGTGATTTATAATTGAGAAACAATTCCACTGAGTTAGCTTAATTCACACACACACACACACACACACACACACATATATATATATATATATATATATACATATATATATATATATATATATATATATATATATATATATTATTATGTACCAACATATGATCGCATACGCACACACATAAACATCAATATATATTGGAGAGTATATGCCCATGACATGGCATACACACACGCGCATATACACATTTAAACATACGCCATGGAACGTTTTTTTTTATTAAAGAAACACTGAATTATAACAAAAATAATTTCACAGAGTTACACACAAAACATGCGCATAAGCACACACTCAAACACACACACGAACACAATACATACACATATTTTTGAACTTATAAATACTCAAACAAAAAACATACACACATAGTTTGCGATGAATAAATTCTCGTCTAAATGCCCCCAAAATGAAAATTACGCTGAAATCTCATTTTAACGAATATATTTACCAAAATGACACAAAAGTTTATATTTTTTATTCGTAAATGACACGAAAAATATCTTTATTTTTTATTAGTAAATGACACGAAAAATATCTTTATTTATTATTTATCTTTATTTTTTAACTTTTTATTCTTTATTAGTAAATGACACAAACTATTTTTTATTCTTTATTAGTAAATGACACGAAAATATCTTTATCTTTTATATATCTTTATTTTTTTATATCTTTATTCTTTATTAGTAAAGGACACAAAATATCTTCATTCTTTATTAGTAAATATCTTTATTCGTTATTAGTAAATTTATTCAATAAAAAGCCTATGTGCTTCAACCACGGACTCCAAACAATTTCGGAATCTTCTACATGTCTTTTGGGCGGTATCCTTGTATAAGTTGGTAAATGCTACCATATCTTTGCTTTCAGTTCGTCTTTGGTGTTACAAGGCGATTTTTGGTTTCTCGCTGAACAGATCCACACACGTAATAATGTATTTGAAGTTTTGGTGGCAAGATTTAAGGTGTGATGTGGTCACAGAAATTGTCTGGTTGCAATGATTGTGTTCTGTTTGTGTTGCATGGTGCAGTGTCTTGTTGCCAGATATAGGGTCTTCTAGCAGTTACTCTCTTGACCCAGGACAGCACTGCCCCCTTAATCACTTTATATACTATAAACAACATCCATCCTCGAAAATGGCTAAAGGTATAGCCAAAAGCACTCAGATAAACAAAATATTTGGACAATTTTTATATAATTTATATCCCCCGCAAAAAAAATTCTAAGATCACAAGAAAAACAACAACTTATTCATCACACCTTGTCTGTCATTTTTGATAAAGCTAGCATAAAAGTGAAATAGCTGCCAAAGTATTGATATGAAAAAAATTTGAAAAATTATATATTATTACATTTCTTAAGAATGAAAAAAAAGAAAAAAGTGAATTACATGACGACGAGAAACGACTAAAAAGTGCGTTAATCTGCTATTTTAACAAAACAAATCATTCCAGTGAATTTACATTCGTTTTTGAAATTCAGCAATGCATTTTTCTTATTGGAAATATTAAATTTAATTCATCAATTAGAAACTCAAACTAAAATAAAATCTTTAAGAAAAAAATTTCATTATTGAAAAATCATTTTAAACATTAGATTTTTTTGTGTCGTTCGTTACATAATATATACAAGATACGATGAATAAATTGTCGTCTAAATTAGGCAAAATTGAAAATGCCTACTTTTAATAGTCATATTTACCAAAAATGAAATACAAAAGAGTAAATTTATTCAATAAATTTGCTATTGACTTCAACCACCGCTTCCAGACGACTTCAAAATCTCATGCGTCTCTTCTGGACGGTCTCCTAGGTTAATTTGATGAATGCTGCCTTAATTGTTGTCTTTAATTCATCTTTGGTGTTACACGGAATTTTGTTGGTTTCTCGCTTAACTTTCGCCCCACACATAATAACCAAGGGACTGCAGTCGCGGGAGTAATATGGCCAGATATAAGGGATGATTTGATCGCAAAGTTATTTCATGGCCATGACTGTGTTCTCCTGCTGTGTGCAGGGGGCTACGTAAGAGTGAAAAATTGGAAAAGAGAAAGACGGGAACCACATCCTAAACAGGAAACAAGGGATGAGCCACTTCACCTGTTCAATAGACGTGGGTGGAGTGTGAACCGGGCGATAGAAATTAGTAGAATTGGATTTTTAAAAATATATTCAAATTTTATTTTTGTATTAGAATCAACAGGAGATATAACAATACGAATTAGATTTTCATGATTTTTCATTCTTCTTTTAGTTATAAATTGCAATAGCTGGTAAATTGCTTTGTTTTTGTTGACCTCTTTTTAAAATTGTGTCATTTACAGCTGGTTAATTTCCTTTTTTTTTTCTTTTTATTTGGCACAATATATATTCTCTTTTAAGGGAGCGACCCTTACTTTTATTCGTTTTTTTTTAGGTCTTTGTGAATCTCATGCGTGTAAAATCCTTTGTAAAATAAAGACGGAAGCTGACGATGGTTCGCCTGAAATAGGCCCACACCTGTGTCTGTCTTAATTTTTCCTATATATATATATATATATATATATATATATATATATATATATATATATATATGCCAAATGGTTTCACTCTGTGTACTTGATCTCCATTTCCATAGCAATAATCCGGAATCTTTTTGATCGTATATGCATATATCCATTACAGAGCTCATTCGTCGGCTTAAGGCAAATAATTATCTTCCTAAGAGAAAACGTTTTAGATTGTGAATCTAGATAGGACTGTTGTGGTAGATGTCTGGAAATGGACGAATGTTCAGTCATGTGTAATGTAAGACACTTTGTTAATATAGTTGTTGTAAATCCAACATATATATATATTTTTCTATCGGAGATACATTTACCCAAGGGACATTGGAATTGATATATTATATTGGTTTTACAAAACACATCAGTTGGTGGAAAGGGGTTAATACAGATAATTAAATTAGTAGTATTGTATTTTTTAAATATATTATTAATTTTAATATTTTTATTAGGATCAGTAGAAAATATACTAGGACGAATTAGATTTTTATGATTTTTTCATCCTCTTTTTAGTTATCGTTCATCTGATTGCAATAGCTGAAAAATTGCTTTAGTTGTATTGACCTCTTTTTAATATTTTGTCATTTACAGCTGGCTGATTTTCTTTTTTATTTCGTTTTATTTGACTCAATATATATATATATATATATATATATATATATATATATATATGGGTGTGTGTGTGTGTGTGTGTGTGTGTGTGTGTGTGTGTGTGTGTGTGTGTGTAAGAAAAAAGAAGTAAAGACAGAAGACATATATAGATAGATAGATAGATAGATAGATAGATAGATAGATAGATAGATAGATCTAAATATACTGGAATAGATAGATAGATAGATAGATAGATAGATAGATAGATAGATAGATAGATAGATAGATAGATAGATCTAAATATACTGGAATAGATAGATAGATAGATAGATAGATAGATAGATAGATAGATAGATAGATAGATAGATCTAAATATACTGGAATAGATAGATAGATAGATAGATAGATAGATAGATAGATAGATAGATAGATAGATAGATAGATATAGCTGCACAAGACATGATCACTGATGGAACCTCCGTGATGACGAATGCTGATCACATGTACACACCTTCCTTTCAACTACGGCTATAACAACGACTGTGTCAGTGGTGTCTCGTTAATCATTAACCCTTGTGCCGTTCGTATTCCCCACTTAAAAAAAACAAAAACCTTATGTCTAATTGGGGAGCTGGATAAATATTCTTGATTTAACAACGGAAGCGAACGAGTGAGTGTGTGCGATCGAGCTCAAAGTCGTGCCTAGTAGTTTCACTCTGCGTACTTGACCTCCGTTTCCGTAGCAACAACCCAAAAACTTTTTGATCAGACGTCATATATGCATATATCTATTACATTTATCGGATTAAGCCACATAATTATCTTCCTAAGAGAAAACATTTTAAATTAAGAGATAATTTAATGAGTTTTAATTTTAAAGAGCTATATGGTATTTAGATTAACTCATAGCTAGCTAAATCCCACTTGAGAAGCTGCTAATAATATTACAAAGAATCTCCCATATCGCGTATGTTATAATTGAGACCCAAGTGTCTGCAAAAGGCAATAATTGATTTTATTAGGAATCTGCTAAATTCTGGTATCGAATATTCTGGTTATATTTAATTTATGTATTCCCAAATTTACCTGAAATACCCTTAAATAAGCAAGGCAAATTAATAAAAATAAAGATCTCAAAGGTGTTGATACAAATTGAATCTGTAATTGTTCAGAGACGTTGCGATCTCTAGTGTTTTATTCAATAGCAAAAATATTAATATTCGTAATTATAGCAATAATGATAAACCCCTAAACGGCGGGAAAAGTTTACAAGAACGTGCATGGCAAACGGACCAAAAAATGAGATTGTTCATTTTCTTTTTATGATATTCACAAGACTTCTTAAGAAAGGCTCTCATTGTTCCACGGTCTAGAAATCAGAAATGGACTGCTACCGACTAGCTGTTGACAATTAATGACTTCCTCAGATTTTTTTTCTTTTATTATTAATTATGTATTACAACGACATTTTGCGAAAGATAGTTGAGTGGTTTTCCGTTGCCTTCGCCAGTTTTGAATTCAAGGTCACCATTCTTATATTGGGAAGTAGGCGATCACGTCTCGACACAGATTTCCGAAGGGAAAGTATATGAGATCCGCTAAATTGTGTGTCCAAACATTTCTGCCCAAAATGAGAATATTCAAAATTTTAAAAATAAAATTAAAACTCAATCGCGTCCTTGTGGGTGACAAATTATTTTTCACTCTTCAACCTTTTTTCCCACAAATGAAAAGTCGCAAAACTCTTGTTACTCTATCGCTTTTTCCATAGAAAATAATCAGAACCTCATTCCTTAGTTCCACTAGATCTAATATTCATGGCTAAGCCGGCCATTGCAGCGAAACACCCGTATCCCTTTGTATGCCATTAATGAGATGTAAGTTCCACTCGAGTAGATTCTTCCCTTTCTGACAGACTAAACATCGAAATCCTCTCGCTACTCTATCGGTATTTCCATAGAAAGTGATCAGACGAATTATATTCCTTAGTCCCACCATTTGACGGCTAAGACACCCTATGTTACGCTCGTTCTCTTAGTTTTCTATAGGTGAGATATGAGGTCCACTCTAATATCTTATCGCACAAACCGTTGCTTTGTGGGACCGTCTCCCAAGATGATGTACCCCCAATCATTAAAAAAATGTCAATCGTTATCTTCCCTGCATAAACAGTGTCTCTTACTCGGTAATTTATGTTCACGGGCTTTGACAGCGTGAATACCACTGTAAAAAAAAAGAAAAGAAAAGAATAGTCATCCCCAACACTTTCCCGGGGTGTATATTTATAACCGACGCACGAAGGTACATCTTTCAAATCCGACCTACATATATATAATTCTTCTTAACTGTCACTTTTTGTGAACTAAATCATCTCTCAGTCGCATCTCTGTCCTCGAAGACAGAGTGCTGCTCAGTTGTATCTCTGTCCGAGGACAGGCATACAACAGAAAAAAATTATACTGAGAGATGCCCGGTCTCAGAGAACATTGCCCCAAAGCCGCAGCATCCGTTTGCACCAGAGAGAAGGACAGGTGTTCGTCACCGGGGCCAACACGACCGGCAGTTGAGGGGACTTGGCAAATTTGTGCCTTGCGCGCACTTACTTGTTCGAACTAACCACATTAAGCCTTGACCGTGTGTCGCATCCACTTCCTTGTGGAGGGGAAGAGGTAAATATCGATATATAATTTTCAAGAACATTACTCTCGTCTGATGAAGTCCTTTTAAAGGATGAACATTTTTTTTATTGTCTTTCAATTAACTAACAATATATTGATGTAGAGATAATCATATATCATAATACCAGATATACATATGTATATATTCTTCATTTGTAAGTTATTACAAAGGAACAGTATTCAAAAGTTCTACAACATATTTTTATTGAACACTTTTTAATACAAATGTACACTGTTCTAATTTTATTATGACCAAAAACTAAGTAATTTAATAATAATAATAATAATAATATATATATATATATATATATATATAAGAGATAAAAAAATATACTCGTGTCGAAAAACCTTCCACGTATTTACGAAGAAGGGAACAAATGGTTTTAAAAAAGAAAGAGCCAAATACCAAATACATGAACATCAGTCAAAAGAGCTCAGACCAAATCAGCACGTAGTCCAAAGAAAAAACCCGACACGAGCAAACAGCTAACAAAAAAGTGCTCAATACTTAGGTATATATATATATATATATGTATGTATATATATATATATATATGTGTGTGTGTGTGTGTGTGTGTTTGTTTGTAGTGATAAATTGGAATGAGGTTTAGTGGCAATCTTGGTGAAAAAAAGGCATTTTAGGCAAGCAGATCTTTTGTTATAAAGTGCTCGATATCAAGGTGTGGACAAAGCATTAATAGAATTAATGTGGAGAAGTTCATTATTTTATGTTATTTCAGTCATGCTGACTTCGAAGTTTCGTGAAGGCATTGTGATTTCCTCACAATTTAAGGACATTTAGTTTTTGCTTAGTAATATTCCTGTTTACTAATTCTTCCACATCCACATTGTGTCGTAGTTACTTCACCGACATTTTGGGTAGAATTATATATATATATATATATATATATATATATATATATAGTGTTAAATTGTAATAATATTTAGTGCTAAAATTGTTTTACTTTTGCAGAAAAAGAAAAGAAACTGAAGAGTGTAAATATTACAATAATGCCTTCACGAAACTTATAAGCAGTCATGAAAAAACACTGCTTAGCCAAGTTACAAACTGCTAGACATAAATTATAATATATATTACACCATGTTCACGTGAATTAAAAAAAGCAAAATCCGGAACACAGGAGCAGGGAAAAATTAAGCCTTGACTAGTTGAAAACAACGAAACTTTGAATTCGGATCCTTCTTCTTAGTTAATTGAGAACTTTCTCCAAATTAATACTATTAACGCTATAGCAATCTCGATATCGGGCACTTTAAGACAAAACACCTGATTTCTAAAATGTATTTTACCAGTAAACCACTGAAAAACAACAATCTTAGCAATACAAAGGAGGATCTGTAACGTGGTTGATACTGACTTGGCAGACCGGCTGCAGCCGCTCTCACACCGGCGTGATGTAGCTTCCCTGTGCCTCTTCTACAAGTACTTCCATGGCTTCTGCTCCGATGAGCTTAGATCACTGGTGCCGCCTAAGCACAAATTTACACGAGATACTAGATTAGCAACTAGGTCCTACCCTTTTACAGTTAAACAAATAAGATGTAACCGTAAATTCTACTCCAACAGCTTCTTTTCTCGCACTTCCCGCCTGTGGAACTCGCTTCCACAAGTCTGCTTTCCCGACAGTTACAATCTCCAGGTGTTTAAATGTAGGGTCAATAGACACCTCCTATCACATTAACTCCCAACTATTCTCACAACACTCATCTACCCAACCCTCATTCTCGGTATCCTCACCCGCCTATCACCCACCCTCTGTTATTTCCTATATTTAACCAGCCTTTCTCCACTCTACGTAGCCCCCTGCACAGTAGTGGCAGTGACATGCCTTGCTCGGGGTGAAACGCTTATAAAAAAAAAATTAAAAAAATAAGCATTGTCACAACTAAACACAATATATATATATATATATATATATATATATATATATGGATAAGATATATGGATTAGATAGATAGATTTTTATACCTTGTCAAATCTTGTTAGGTTATTCAATTATATTTTCTGTGAGTGATAATTGCATTAATAACTTTTATGGAGATGACAATAATTTTTCCTGATAAATATGATACTATTTAATTTAGCTGATGAGTAAGAAGAGAATGGCTGACAGCGTTCAGAAGGATATTTCCGCGAAATACAATGTGCTGAAACAGAGTCAGATAGATAGATAGATAGATGTAAAATAAGATAGATAGATAGATAGATAGATAGATAGATAGATAGATATAGTAGATAGATAGATAGATAGATAGATAGATAGATAGATAGATAAGATAGATAGATAGATAGATAGATAGATAGATAGATAGATAGATAGATAGATAGATAGATAGATAGATAGATAGATAAGGTAAAATATGATAGATAGATAGATAGATAGATAGATAGATAGATAAGGTAAAATATGATAGATAGATAGATAGATAGGAAAATAGATAGATAGATAAAAGATAGATAGATAGATAGATAGATAGATAGGATAAAAGAAAGATATGATAGATAGATAGATAGGGAAAATAAGATAGATAGATAGATAGATAGATAGATAGATAGATAGATAGATAGATAGATAGATAGTTAATAGATAGATAGATAGATAGATAGATAGATAGATAGATAGATAGATAGATAGATAGATAGGCAGGCAGGCAGGCAGGCAGGCAAACAGATAGTAGAATATAGATCGATATATGAATATAAGCACACTGTTGTGTAGAAAGTCTGGACAAATCAATGAATGTGTATTCTTCTATTTTTTAGCATTATGTTGTCGCCCATACTTTCTTATCAAATGGCTAATGATACCAGCGATTATTTTTGCCCACTCTCCAATCACGAACGCGCACAACACTTAGCGGTCACGATGAAAGTGCCCTACAACTTCGAAGAAAACATATCATTAATTCTTGATTGCTTTTGGTTTTTCACTAAAAGCAGAAACAGAGCGTGGATGAAGATGTTCGAATTTGACTGTGATGACCACCTGTGACTAATCACTTTGCAGAGCTTGGACGACCAAATACTCATCCCATCGTCCAACCCTCGGGATTCAGTTTTGTATCATCATGGTTGATTTCTGTTATATACAGATTTCTTTAACTTGCTTATTGAATTTTCGTGAAGGCATTGTTGTGATTTAAGAATTATACACATTAATCCTATTCATGCTCTATCTTTATCTCGATATCGAGCACTTTAATCCAAAAAAACCTGCTTGCTAAGATATATTTTACCAGTAAACCACTGAAAAACAACACTCATAGCAATAGGCATTGTCTCAACTCAAAACTATATATATATATATATATGCATATATATTGTGTGTATTTCGGCAGCATTTTTTCATTAATACAGGTTTCATTGAATTATATAGACAAGTTCAGTCTATTTATTTTGTGTAAGATCCGTTCGTATGATCTGATTAGCTTGATAGTGTTGACATGAAAAGACGACAAGAACTCGCAGTAATTGCTGATTTTTTTATATACTCTCGTGTGACCAAAAACCTACCACCACCATTTCAATCAAGGCCAGCAGCCATATGCGACGCAAAAAATGGACCTGTTTAATTTTCTCTGTATAACTCTACTCTGTTAATAATTTAAATATTCTATGTTCACTGTATATTAAATGTTCATCCTTCGATAATGGCTTATGTAAGCCGAAAGCTCAGACCTGATAAAAAATCAACAATTACTGCGATTTATTGTCGTCTTCTCATGACAACACTATCAAGCTAATCAGCGGACCTCAAGTGGAATGACTATATCGAATCCATTGCTAAATCCGCTGCTATGAAAGGGAATAAAACTATTCATAATCGTCTTCTCCCAATTTTTTTTTTAATCATCTCACCCAAAGCAAGGCATTCCACTACCACTATTGCGCATGGGGCTACATAGGGGAAGGTAAAGAGAAGGAGTGGTTAGACATAAGGAATGTCAGGAGGAAGGTGACAGATGAGTAAGGATAGCGAGGTTGAGGGTTGGGCAGATGCGAAGAGTGTTTGATAGAATAGGAGCAGGTTAGTGTGTTAGGAGGTGTTTATTGACCTTACATTTAAACTCCTGGAGATTGTAGCCGTCGGGGAAGCAATCGTTTGGAAGAGAATTCCACAGTCGGGAAGTGCGAGGAAAGAAACTGTTGGAGTAGAAGTTACGGCTGCATTTTATCGGTTTCACTGTAAAAGTTGCTTAACCAATTTTTAATTTATACTCATCTGTCACCTTCCTCCTGACATTCCCTATGTCTAACCACTCCTTCCCTTATGTAGCCCCATGCGCAATAGTGTCAGTGGAATGCCTTGCTTGGGGTGAGATGATTAAAAAAAAAAATTTGGGAGAAGACGAAATGATCATATGCATGATTTAATTAAATTTTTGAAGACAAAAATAGAAATTAAACTTTTTTTTACAGAATATAGTCGAGTTAAATCTCTTTAAATAAAAACTGTACCGCTAATCTTCTTTGGGGATGCTAAACCAAATGTGACAGCCATTAAAGGTAATTTTTTTTCTCTGCCAGAGGATATGAACCACAAGTTTCACACAATCGTACTTAAATGTATAAAGTAATGATTTAAATCAATGATAAAGGAAAGACTTGAAGCAACTGAAATGTAGTTCTACAGAAGGATGCATGTGAACCACGACGAGGTTTTTTGAGAGAATGGAAACGAAAAGGAAACTGATACTTAACGTCAGGAAATGACAGCTGAAGTTTCTGGGACATATAGTAAGGAAGGAGGGTTTGGAGAATCTGATACTCACAGGACAGATAGCTAAAAAGAGAAATATAGGATAGCAGAGCGTTAAATATTTGACGGGCTTTAGCAAATGGATGCGAGAGCAGAGATTTAGAGGGGGAAACAAGAGAAAGGGTGTTAAGAGCTACAAGGTATAGAGAGATGTGGAGGGCCATGGTCGCTTACTTTTTGAAAGAACAGCGCACATACAACAAAAAGAATTTTCTAAAAGTAAATCCTTATTTCAGGAGACATCTTTGCTATTTTCCCTAACTCAGTTGATGTTTCAACTGATACAGTTGGTTTGACGCTAACAGAGAAAGAGGTACTGCTTACTATGCCTGCTGAGTTGTCCATTGATCCAATCTGGGATTTCTTCTGAAGAAGTCAGTCAGTTAAGTGCCATACGTGAAACTCGCTTGGGCGATCATGTCTCGAAAGAGACATAGCTGACTGGGTAGAAGATTATCTCGCAGTAGGTTGCCATTGCTTTCTGCAGTAAACTAGTTGCCAGCCAAGGCTATAGAACCCAATCTGTCCTGTTATTTAACCCATAACTGAAAGGAAGAGACAGATTAATACCTTTCCCTAGGTTATTTGCGCGTAAGTTAATGCAACGAATTCAACTGGAATTCGAACTCGTCTCCCAGATTTCTCGTTCCGCGCCAATATCCACTACACCACAACGCACATCCTGAAGAAGAATGAAGTGAATTTATTGTATTCACTTACGCGCGAATACCCAAATTATCCCATTTCTTCCCTCCAGTTAAGGATTAAATAACAGGACAGATTGGGTTCTATAGTCTTGGCCAGAAACCAGTCTACTGCAAAAAGTAATGGCAACCTACTGTGGGATAATCTTCTATCCAGTCAGACGTTGTCTCTTTCGAGTATCACGTGTGGCACTTAAATAACTGATTGACTTAATAAGAATATCATTCAAGAATATTATAATTCAGTTAAGGATGGAATATTTTATTGACCTTTTCTTTTAGAAAATCATGCGTTTATGAATTCAGACTTTCTGTATTTACCAACATTAAATTTAAAAATAGATCAAATATTAAATACATTTTTAGAAATATTGGGAATGTTTTATCAAATAAAATAACACATCAACCACAGATTTCTATGCATGCCACTTAATTGACTGACTGAATATAATAGTTGGAAACAAAGCTTCTACTGGGCATAATGTGGGGGATCGGTTTTCTATTGTTATGAAGTAATAAATTGATGCCCCATCACGTCAACCACAGATTTCTATCACTTCCCCCACTTCTCTCACTCTATATGTACCGTGTTCCTTCAGAACGTAGGCGATCATGGCTTTCCATATCTCCCTATTCCTTTGTTGCTCTTAACCCCCACATCTGTTATCCCAATCAATCCCTTCTCAAGTCCATCAAGTATGTCATGCGTTGCTTTCCCTTGTCTTCCCTTCTATCCGTCTCGTAAGCATCAGGTTCTCCAAGCCCTCCTTCCTCATTCAGTCCGTGAAGTGCCATACGTGATACACGCTTTGGGCGATCATGTCTCGAAAGAGACATGGCTGACTGAACAAAAGATTATCCCGCTGCCGGTTGCCATAGACTGGATCCCGATCAATGCTATAGAACCTAATCTGTCCTGTTATTTTACCCATAACTGGAGGGAAGAGACGGGTTAATACGTTTTCCAAAGGTATGTGCGTGCAAGTGAATGCAAGGAATTCAACTGGAATTCGAACTCGGCTCACCCGATTTGTCGCTCCTAGTCGATATCCACTGCAGCACAACGCACATCCTCCTCATTAGTTAGTTAGTTAAGTGCCATACGTGATACACGCTTGGGCGATCATGTGTCGAAAGAGACATAACTGACTGAGCAGAAGATTATCCCGCAGTAGGTTGCTATTGCTTTCTGCGGTAGACTGGTGGCCGACCAAGGCTATAGAACCCAATCTGTCCTGTTATTTGTCTCATAGCTCGATGGGAAGAGATGTATTTTATTAAGAGATGGATTATATTATTATATTAATAAGTAGTAATTAGTGGGGGATAAATTTATTTTTTCATAACAATAGAAAACCGATCCCCCACTTTATGCCCAGTAGAATCTTTAATTGTTTCCAACTATTATGTTCAGTCAATCAGATAAGTGCCTTGCGTGGTACACGCTTTGGGCGATAATATCTCGAAAGAGACGACTGACTAGGCAATCAGGTTTCAAAAGAGACATGACTGACTGAGCAGTAGATTATCCAGCAGTAGGTTGCCATTACTTTCTGTCGTAGACTGTTTGCCAGCCAAGGCTATAGAACCCAATCTGTCCTGCTATTTAACCCATAGCTGGAAGGAATAGACGGATTAATACCTTTCCCAAGGGTATTTGCGCGGAAGTGAATACAATGGATTCAACTGGAATTCGAACTCGGCTTCCCGGTTTTTCGTTCCGTGCCGATATCCACTGTACCACAACGCACAAAACCTCAGCTGATGCTAATTATCACTTTCTTTCTCGCGTTTATCTTCTCTATAATCTCATCGTTACTCGGGAGTTTTGTTTATGGTATCCTCAACATCTTTCTGTAGAACCACATTTCAGTCGCCTCAAGTTTTTTCCTTCATCTTTGATGAGATTTTATATCATTAGCTTAAATACACAAAGTAATGTCTTGAAAATAAATGCTTATTTCAGGAGACACGTTTAATATTTTACTGTTTGCGAATTTCTTGATTAATTTTTACTTATTAAGTTCGATTCAGAGTTCTCATGATTCAACAATTATTCTGAATTAAAAACAAAGCTTTAGAAGAACTGGTCTATAAAATCGTCATGCTTGACTAATCAATGCTGATGGATTTTTGCAGGCTTTGAAATCAAATAATCCCGAGCAGTGAGAAAGGCCACCTTATATTTTCCATGACGGGAAATCGACAAAAGAAAGAATCTACATAATTTTATTTGTTTTGATTTGTTTGGGAAAAAAAATAAAATAAAACAAATAAAAAATACAAAAAGAAACAAATACGGTAATTAAAATATAAATCCTGTCAGGGAAACCCTTCGTTTTGCTAGAATTTTTATATCAACCATTACTTAATATTGCTCTCTCTCTCTCTCTCTCTCTCTCTCTCTCGCTCTCGCTCTCTCTCTCTCTTCCTTGCCATTTCATATCGTTTCAACGGGGAGTATGTATAACTGTCCATAAGCGAAAATTTGGCCCGTTTGTTTGGGGACAAAGAATCCTACGATTAGGATAACTATGCTATATTCACTTTGATTTGCTATCTACACTACATATATTCAGAGGCCTATATTTTACCGTCTCAATAACTAGAGAAAGGAGGAACGCGACTGAAATTTAGTAAAGTTATGGATATCAGTCGGTTAAGTGCCATACGTGATACACGCTTGGGCGATCATGATTCGAAAGACAAATGACTGACTGGGCAGAAATTTATCCCGCAGTAGGTTGCCATTGCATTCTGCGGTAAACTGGTTGCCGACCAACGCTATAGAACCCAATCTGTCCTGTTATTTCACTCACAGCTCGATGGGGAAGAGGTATTTTATTAAGTAGTAATAAATGGGGGATCAATTTATTACTTCATAACAATATAAAACTGATCCCCCTCTTTATGACCAGTAGAAGACTTAATCATTATTCCAACTATTATATTCAGTCAGTCAGTTAAGTGCCATACGTGATACACGCTTGGGCGATCATGTCTCGAAAGAGACATGACTGACTGGGCAGAAGATTATCCCGCAGTAGGTTGCCATTGCTTTCTGCGGTAGACTGGTTGCCGACCAAGGCTATAGAACCCAATCTGTTCTGTTATTTAACCCATAACTGGAGGGAAAAGACGGTTTAATACCTTTCCCAAGGGTATTTGCGCGTAATTGAATGCAACGAATTCGACTGGATTTCGAACTTGCAGGGTTGCAGTACGACGATGTTCTCGTCCAGGAGCTGCTGAATGCTCAGGGCGTTGTGAGACGGTTCATTGTCGTGGTAAAGCAGCTATAATTTGTGCTGACACAACTCTCACGCGTGAAAAAAAAATACGATGGTGGCAGAAATCTAAGAAAAGTGTTACGTAAGATGATAACGCAATTCGCTTTGCCCTCTTTTAACCATGGCTCACGCAGTACAAGCAGTCCTGGCAGAACTCGTATTGCTTCTCACGTTATTGTTCTCCCGAGTTGGCTATCAGTCTGTCAGTTAAGTGCCATACGCAATACACGCTTTGGGCATTGTAGTGCAGCAGATATCGTTTCGGGACGCGCAATCAGAAAGCCGAGTTCAATTTCAAGTTGAATTCGATGCATTCACTTACGCACAAATACCCTTGGGAAAGGTAGTAATCCGTCTTTTCGCTCCAGTTATGGGTTAAATAACAGAACAAAATTTGGTTCTATAGGCTTGGCTGGCAACTAGTCTACCGCAGAAAGTAATGGCAACATATTGCGAGATAATATTCCTAGTCAGTCATGTCTCTTACGAGATATGATCGCCCAACGCGTGTATCACGTATGGCACTTAACAGACAGAATGTCCTTGAGAAAGACATGAATCCCTGTCTTTTCTTCCCTAAGGATGTAGGTTAAATGGCAAGTTAACCTATAACAACCATTCCAAGAGAAGGAACACGTTCAATTCAACTGTTTGGTAATGGCAAAGTCATTTGCAATTCACAGGTCATGAAAAAATATAGAGTCTGTGTGAATATGGGTGTGTGCATAAAAGATAAAAGAATGAAATACAGTGTAACTCTGATATAAGAGAGTTGTCGGGACCGAGCAAACTTCTCTTATATCCGGGTTTGGTTTATTTTATATACAATACCACAGGCTCTAATTTGGAATCAGAGAAAATCCAGGTTTCTCTTATAGCCGGGTCTCTTATATCCGGGTTATACTGTATTAAAAAGTAACACGATAATGATATCTATCTACATTAAAATTACTGATTATTTGCATTGAAGTTATTCAGAGGAACGATATTTTTTATCTTTGAATAAATGCAAAATTAGGTTTGAGTGTGAGTTTTGTTCAACGGCACATCAACCTCTGTGGGTCATTTAATGCCAAAAAGGTGGGATTTTAAGGATTTTTTTAATGTTCGGTTATAGTGTGAAGGTTGATTTAGTCAGATTTTAATGAAATTTTTTTGTTTCTATTCTTTTTTTATTTTAGAAAACTGAAAATATCTTAGTTTTGTATTCAAAAATGTTTTGCTGCGAATAAATTTTTCCTTCAAAAATTTGTTATGGCAATAATTTTTTCTTCAAAAATTATTTATTTGTAAAACTCTTCTTTCAAAGATGTATATTTTGCTATAAAAATCTAATTATATGTATATATTTCTATAAATGTGTATTTTTATACATTCATAATGTTTTGACCCCAGTTTGGGGGTTAACTATTTGCCCATAACAGGTGCTATCATTCCGGGTCAGGGTGAACCTGGGAACAACAGCAATTAAGATATGGTTCCATACGCCTCACAACCTCACAATCAGAGGCCTTGCTGCCAGATGCAATTCATTGTCATGCCCAGGACCAGCAAAATTAGGTACCGACATTAAATCGCTGAAAAATAGCATAGAATGAAGAAAAAAGGCCCCTAAGTTTCATCGGCAAAATGTTTATGCTATTATTAAGAGGATAGATGAAATAGTTTTTAATTATATTTTAATTTTTAAAAAATTCTAACACGTTGAAATTTTGGTGGAAAATCTTGTTTTTCTTCGTCTGTTAATGACGCAATTTTGACAAGGTTTTATTTCGGTAAACATAATATTACGCAAGACACTTTTTTTCGGGTAAAAAAACACATTATATTGGAAATACTTGCAAAAATCAAATAATGGTCATATTTTTATTAAAATTTCAGGACTTATTCATAAATGACTGACTTCAATCTTGAAAAAATTATTTTCAGAAAATATTGGTAAAAATCTCTTTTTACATATGTTACCCCTCACCACCAACATCAATTAATGTTCTGAAATTCATAGAAATTCGCGAGAGTTTCCACAGTTGGTTTTATAAACAGTATATATTAAAGATATCATAGACAGAAAAGAAAAAAAACTCAATGAAAAATGAATTTTTACAAGAATTGTTTCCATTTTTATTATATTTATTATAACAAATTATAAAGTTTCAAATTTTTTTTTAAATTTCCTTCTTCATCGTTAACGCTAGGTTGCTAAGTTAATTCGTGAAGACTATATTTACTAATCAAAAATTTTTAAGCTTAATACAAATAATTGAGCTATGAGATTTTTAAAATAATTAAAACATTCTAATCGTGTCCGTATGATGAACTGTATTTTCTTTTTACGGGTGGCCGTACGTGGTATATATCATTAAAATTTACGTGTTTCAAAAGTTGCGCTCCTTACAAGAAAAAATATATACAAATGTTTTCGGCAAGATACAATTATTTCATCTTGATTCCGTGTCTACTATGCCCTATGTTTCAAAATTCAACGGGCTTTGCAAATCATCCCTTCAAAATTTAAATCAAGTTTGATATGTGAATTCCTAGTTCACCAATGTTGTTAAAAGAAAAAAAAAAGGAAAAGGAAAAATTAATTTCGAAATTCAAAATTTCTGCGGGTACCTAAACTATGAAAAATAGACATTAAAATGAATATTAATAAATGCCATAAAAATTTTTAAATTATTTATTTATCTCTGTCGTTATATAATTTCATTCTATTATTAAATTGAAAAAAAATTAGTTTAAACGAAATTTTTAAAATATATTTCTTTTTCATAAAACATCTTCAAACTAAGCTAACAAAAATTATGTAAGTTAGTTGGCAATTGCTGAAAATATTGCGTTAAATTTTTAATTTTTGCTATATAGTTAAAAAACAAAAGACGAAGCGCACGATTAAGATTATGTAAAATTTCGTCTCCCATACTCAGCATTTTTTACGGCTTCCGTCTGCCAATATATATACGTGTCAAATAATTTATTTTTGCTGTTTATTTGTAATTGTTTTACGAATATATTGTGAGCTTTAGATAATGCTTTTCTTTCAATATATGATTCTAAATCCATTTTGTCCAAATAATTGTTTTACCTCACTGTATATAAGCCAAATCGGAACGAGAAATCGGGAGAGCCGAGTTCGAATTCCAGCTGAATTCATTGCATTCACTTACGCGCAAATACCCTTGGGAAAGGTATTAATCCGTTTATTCCTTCCAGTTATGGATTAAATAACAGAACAGATTGGGTCGGCAACCAGTCTCTCGCAGAAAGCAATGGCAACCTACTACGGGATAATCTTCTGCCCAGTCAGTCATGTCTCTTTCGAGACATGATCGCCCAAGCGTGTATCACGTTTGGCACTTAACTGACTGACTGAATATAATAGTTGGAATAATGATTAAAGCTTCTACTGGTCATAAAGTGGGGGGTCATTTTATATTGTTATGAAGTAATAAACTGATCCCCCATTTATTACTACTTAATAAAATACATCTCTTCCTCATCGAGCTATGAGTCAAATAACAGTGTGTATCACGTATGGCACTCACCTGACTGACTGATATAAGCCAAAAGGAATGTGGTACAGTGGATATCTGCTCGGAACGAGACACCGGCGAGCCGATTTCGAATTCCAGTTGAATCCATTGTATTCACTTACGCGCAAATACCCTTGGGAAAGGTATTATCCGTCTCTTCCTTCCAGTTATGGGTTAAATAGCAGGACAGATTGGGTTCTATAGCCTTGGTCGGCAACCAGTCTACCGCAGAAAGCAATGGCAGCCTACTGCAGGATAATCTTCTGCCCAGTCAGTCATGTCTCTTTCGAGACATGATCGCTCAAGCGTGTATCACGTATGGCAATTAACTGACTGAAACAATATCTCATGTCGATGAATAAAGCATTATTTCTTTCTTTTTACTAATTGTTCTTTCTTTCTTTTCAATATTTTTTTTTCTTTCATTCTATTTTTTCTTTCTTTCTTCCGTGAATTAAAATTATTTGATTTTATTATTTCTTTACTTTTTCACATATTAACGTTTTCTTTCTTTCTTTCTTTCTTTCTTTCTTTCTTTCTTTCTTTCGTTAGAAAGTTAATATTTCTTTTTCTTTCATTTTTGTTTTAGTTTTTATATTAGAATTCTTTTCATTTTTTTTCATTCTTTATTTCTTACGAAATCTAATATTGATTTTTTCTTGTATTCTTTCTTTCATTTTTTTACAATAGTAATATATTCTGTTTCATTTTTCCTTTTATTTCTTCTTTCTTTCTTTAATCCGAAAGTTAATATTCCTCTTCCTTCGTTTTTCACACTATTAATGTTTTCTTTCTTTTATTTTTTTCTTTCTTTAGTAAGTTAATATTCATTTTTCTTCTTTATTTTCTTTTACTCAATATTAATAGTTTCTTTTTCTTTCTTTCTTTACTCCGAAATTTAATATTCTTTTTTCATTCTTTCTTTAAGTTTTTACAATATTTTTTTGTTTGTTTGTTTGTTTTTTCTTTGTTTGTTTGGTTCTTTCTTTCTTTCTTTCATTCTTTTTTTATTTCTTTCTTTCTTTCTTTCTTTCTTTCTTTCTTTACTCCAAAAGTTATTATTTTTCTTTCATTTTTCACATTAATAAACTTCTCTTTCTTTCTTTCTTTCTTTCTTACTTTCTTTCTTTCGTTCGTTCGTTCGTTCCTTCTTTTCTTCGAAAGCTAATATTCCTTTTTTCATACAATATCTTCTTTCTTTCTTTCTTTCTTTCTTTTTTCTTTTTTTAATCCTAAAGGTAATATTTTTCTTTCATTTTTCACACTATTAATGTTTTCATTTTTACTTTCTTTCTTTCTTTCTTTCTTTCTTTCTTTTTCACACTATTAATGTTTTCATTCTTCTTTCTTTCTTTCTTTCTTTCTTTCGCATGTTAATATTCTTTTTCTTTCATTTTTCAGATTTATAATGTTTCTTTTTTTGTTTGTCTTTCTTTCCTTATTCCGAAAATTAATTTTTTTTCATTATTTCTTTATTTTTTAGAATATTTTCTTTCTTCATTTGTTTGTTAGTTTGCATGTTTGTTTGTTTGTTTCTTTCTTTCTTTCCTTCATTCTTTTTTTCACACTATTAACGTTTTCTTTCTTTCTTTCTTTTTTACTCAGTAAAGTTGTTATTTTTTCTTACATTTTTCACATTATTAATGTTTGCTTCTTTCTTTCTTTCAAAGGTTAATATTCCTTTTTTTCACACTATTAATATTTTCTTTCTTTCTTTCTTTCTTTCTTTATTTAATGCGAAAGTTAATATTATTTTTCTTTCATTTTTCACACTATTAATGTTTTCATTTTTCTTTCTTTCTTTCTTTCTTTCTTTCTTTCTTTCTTTCCTTCTTCCGAAAGTTAATATTGTTTTTCTTTCATTTTTCACATTTATAATGTTTCCCATTTTTTGTTTTTCTTTTTTTTTATACCGAAAATAAATATTCATTTTTTCATTATTTCTTAATTTTTCACAGTATTTTTTTTCATCTTTTGTTTGTTTGTTTGTTTGTTTGTTTCTTTCTTTCTTTCTTTCTTTCTTTATTCCAATATTTAATATTCTTCTTTTCACTATATTAATATTTTCTTTCTTTCTTTCTTCCTTTCTTTATTCGGAAAGTTATTATTTTTTCTTTCATTTTTCACATTATTAATGTTTTCTTCTTTCTTTCTTTCTTTCTTTCAAAAGTTAATATTCCTTTTTTCACACTATTAATATTTTCTTTCTTTCTTTCTTTCTTTCTTTCTTTCTTTCTTTCTTTCTTTCTTTCTTTATTCCGAAAGTTAATATTCCTTTTCTTTCATTTTTCACATTTATAATGTTTCCCTTCATTTTTTCTTTTTTTCTTTATACCGAAAATTAATATTCTTTTTTTCATTATTTCTTAATTTTTCTGAATATTTTCATTCTTCTTTTGTTTGTTTGTTTGTTTCTTTCTTTCTTTTTTTTTCTTTCTTTTTTTCTAAGTTAAAGTATTCTTTGTTAATTTCCCTTCTCTTTGTTTCAGTCTTCATTATTTGTTTGTTTGTTTTTTATTTATTTCGTTCGTTCATTCGTTTATTCGTTCTGCTTTCTAAATGTTAACATTTTTTCTCTATCCTTTTTTAATAATTTCTTTCTTTTTTCTTAATGTTAACATTCTTTCTTTCTTTCTTTCTTTCTTTTTTTTAATGTTAACATTCTTTCTTTCTTTCTTTTTTCTTTCTTTCTTTCTTTCTTTTTTCTTAATGTTAACATTCTTTCTTTCTTTTTTTTAATGTTAACATTCTTTCTTTCTTTCCTTCTTTCTTTTTTCTTTCTTTCTTTGTTTCTTTTTTCTTAATGTTAACATTCTTTCTTTCCTTCTTTCTTTCTTTCTTTCTCATCCCTATCACTGTTAATATTGGTCCTTTTGTTCTTTCTTCTTTGCTCTGACATAATTTCATGGCATTATGCTTTTTATCTGATTTCCATTAGCCCTCTCCATATTTACACTTCCAAAACCAATGTTTGTCTTCAAATTCCCACCGAATCGATTGCATCTTCCTGAAAGTCGAATCCTGTCGTTTCGAGTGCTTACCAACCTTTCCCACCTCAACATCAAACAGGGCGATTTTTCGGCAAACAAGAGTTCAAGTCATTCAACGTGCGCCAATACATGGCCACTGACCTGCGTAGGCCTGCGTTGCCATTTGTGCATGGTTTTACGAGTCTTTGAAAAAATTCAGCTTTAGTTAAGGTGATTCATGTGTGCAAGCGTGAGATAGTGCGTGCGTGCGGGCGGGCTTGCGCGCTATATATGCAAGGAACTATTCCTGCATGGGGGGTTCGGGAGTATCGGGTGAAATAGCAGCCGAGAAAAAAAAAGCGATTGACAGACAAACAGCGACAGGCACTAAGAGAGAAACGGAAATAATAAGCCAGGTTTATTGTGTATTGCATTACAACATACTTAGTCCATAGCACGGTTCCGACTTTAAAATATTAATAAGATTTCCAAGCAAATCAAGTGTTATATAGCGGTCATCTAATTTTGTTTATTAACCCGCTTGCTATTACTGGCTATGGGATACGGTTTCGAAATCTCTAATTTTGTAAAAATTTCGCATAAGTTTTAGATTCATCATGTAAAGAGTTTTAACACAGTCAGTTAAGTGCCAGACGTGATACACACTTGGGCGATCATGTCTCGAAAGAAATATGACTAACTGGACAGAAGATTATCCCGCAGTAGGTTGCAATCGCTTTCTGCGGGAGAATGGTTGCCGACCAAGGCTATAGAACCCAATTTGTCCTGTTATTTAACCCATAACTGGAAGAAATAGACGAATTAATACATTTCCCAAGGGTATTTGCGCGTAAGTGAATGCAATGAATTCAGCTGAAATTCGAACTCGGCTCTCCGATTTCTCGTTCCGAGCCGATATCTAATGCGCCACAACGCACATCCACGTTTTAACACTTCTTCTTCTACAAATCCAAAAGCACTTCTACCAAATTGCGGGCTCGCAAGGAATGGTGAGCGTATTAAATTTTTTTGTTCTTTAACCCCTTCCCTCACGCAAAAACCAATTGAAATTAATTTTCGAAGATTATAATAAAGTATTTTCTTTTTGCTGGATCGTGGGGCATACCTATTATTAAACTAGTATTTTGCTACTAGATTGATATCAAGGACCCACATTTTTACTGATGAAATAGTTAAATGCAACAACCTCTTCTACTCGACAGTTTCTTTTCCCACACGTTCTGCCAGTGCAGCTCACTTCCGTTTACTTGCTACTCTGATAGCTACAATTACCGTCGACACCCTCTGTATCCTGTCTTTTCACTCATTGTAACCTACTGCACACCAGTCACAGTCACGCCTTGATTTGGTGGAAATGATAAAAAAAATTGTATTGATGACTATATATCCTCTTAAGTAAAATCCTTAATAGTCCCTATATATAGCGAAATCTTAAAGGATGTATCTATATATATATATATATATACACACACACATATATATATATATATATACACACACACACACATACATGTATATATATATATATATATATACAGCCCTTGAGATTTTACTCGCGCGATCGACTCAGACGATTAAAAACTTAATTGGGCGATTAAAGTTTATTCTCTACTCGCCCGCTGTCGATTAAAAATCTCGCAATCAAAAAAGAAATCTGATTCTTTTACAATCCAAAGGTATGCCAATGAAGATTCACCAGTTACTTAGAATGACCTACAATGAAATTATTGCACTCTTGGCTGTTATAGTCCAGGTCAGTGCAAATATTCGTTTAATTAACGCTTCCAGAGTGAAGCCAAAATGTTTCTGTCTCCCAGATTAAAGCTTATTGGAAAACTATTATGCTATATTTCCTCCCCGCTTACGAAAAGTAAAAACGAACATTAGAAAAAAAAAAAAACGCATAATGCTTTCAACCATGCACCAAAAATCAAATTATATAAGTAATTTTTTAATCGAAAATTGTTGAAAATTTGGGTACCTCCACTCAATTGCCCTCCCACAAAAAAACAGCATATCATGATGTTAAAAGAGCTCAAACTTAATAAAAACAAAGTTTTATCATCAAAATGTTTATACTATTAATAAGAGGAAAGATCAAATTTTGTTATTATTTTTAAAAATTTTTAAATCCTTTCTAACACGTTCGAAATTTTAATTAAAATTTCATTTTTTTGTTTTCCGTCAGTGATTCACGCTGTGTTTATGTAAAACGACTATTAAGAAAAGGGAGTCGCTCGAGGAAAATGATTTTGGAGCAAGTGAATTTTCCTTCGCTTTTGACCGCCGGTCGACTGGGTTTTTTTTCAAAATATATATATATATATATATAAAGGAAAATTCAACACGTCATCTAAATTGGTTATAAATTATAATTCGTTCCGACACACTTGCCAGCTCTTTCACATTTGTGTGGATCTTTCATTTACAATGGGTTGACATGCCAATCTAAGTACACAATGGCTTTATATTATTGGTGTCAGTCAGTTAACTGCCATACGTGATACACGCTGGGGCGATCATGTCTCGAAAGAGACATGACTGACTGGGCAGAAGATTATCCCGCAGTAGGCTGCCATTGCTTTCTGCGGTAGACTGGTTGCCGACCAAGGCTATAGAACCCAATCTGTCCTATTATTTAACCCATAACTGGAAGGAAGAGACGGATTAATACCTTCCCCAAGGGTATTTGCGCGTAAGTGAATACAATGGATTCAACTGGAATTCGAACTCGGTTCCCCGGTTTCTCGTTCCGAGCTGATATCCACTGTACCACAACACGCATCCATTATTGGTATACGAAGTTTAAAAATATTAAAAAATAATATCCTATCACGAGCTATGTAATTGTAAATGATTTCACTATAATGACTTCAATATAAATATTTCACGTGTATAATGGTGCACCTAAGTGTAAGGTTAGATATGTTTCTCATATATATGGGTGCACCTAATTTTGTGCATGCTTCTATAGAACTTTGTGCATGTTTATATATATCATTGTATGTATTAATGTGTGTAGAAGGGGGCACCTAAATATAAGTGTATTTCATGTATAAGAATGGACTTAAATATGTATGTTTGTCCATCACGTGATTACATGTGGGTTATGTTAATCTTGGATGCAGTCAATTGTGCATTCTTGAAATGATTATACATTCATGTACTGATCATTCTACCCATATGTGTACAGGTTAATATCAAGATCCGAATGACGTATGCCGGTATATATGGATATTTATGTGTAATGTTTGTTAAGACGTATGAAAGGTGAAATATACCACCTCGTTTGGGAGTTAAAAGTTGATGGATAAGTGTACACAGGCGTACATTGTCTTTATGTATAGGGGTATAGAAAAAGTTGCTTGTATACTTATATATATATATATATATATATATATATATATATATATATATATATATATATATGAATGTGTATACATGTATGCGTGGATCCGCTCCTCATAGAATTGCGAGTGAGTGAATACAATAATTGTGTGTGGATATAAATAGATGAATGTATTTATGAAGAACACATTTATGAGTATATATACGTATGGATGTGAGGATGTATGTAAGTATATGCGTATTTTGGGAGTATGTGTGAGAATTACTAGCATAATATATATATATATATATATATATATATATATATATATATATATATCACCGAAGTTAAGCAACGTTGAGCCTGGTCAGTACTTAGGTGGGTGACCACTTGAGAATACCAGGTGCTGTTAGCACTCACGGATGTGCGTTGGGGTGCGGTGGATGTCGGCTTGGAGGGGGAAATCGGTGAGCCGAGTTCCAATTTCAGTCGAGCACGCTGCATTCACTTGCGCACTGGTACCCTTGGGAAAGGTATTAATCCGTTCGTTCCCTCCAATTATGGGTTAAATAATTGAGGTCTGCTGTTCGTGCGATTTGTGGCAGTCATCTGCACCAATTGTTTGTTATCAGCGGTTCCAAGAAGTGTGGATGGTACTACACAATGCCTTCACCACTATAAACAAATCTCTGTGTGGTTGTCTTGCTGGAAAAAGGTTGGACCCTCATACGTTGAACGCGACGGGAGAATCCATTATTATATATATATAACACTATTTATACGCGCGGGAACCCCGTCTTTATGAAATGTATATATATGAGTGTACGAACGCAGAATCCGTATGTAGACATGAAAAAGTGTAGTTCGGTAAGTATGTATATGCATAAACAGAGTCACATTTGTAGGTATATTTAAGGATGTGCGCAAATGTGTTACATGGATACAAGTTAGTGTACATGGGTGGGTTAATTTATGGGGTTACACATACACACGTATAAACAGTTAATTTACTTAGCGGTCAGCATCTTCACGACTGGTTTGAATACCTCCAGCTGATCTGACGCCAGTGCCTATGTCCTGACTCTATTTTCCTTTTTCTCCTTTTTCCTTCTTATTTTTTTATTTTTTTATTTTTTATTTTTTATTTTATTTTTATCTTTCACTTCAGTTAAAGAAAATGCTTATTCCTGCAGAATTTTTTGTACGAAATCAAAAAATATTGTGTGGTCTGATAAAATGAGCTAATTAAGCTCATTGAAATGAATTATAATTTATAACCAATTTAAATGACGTGTTGAGTTTTCCTTTATAAATGTCATATTGCTCTGGAAAACATCCATTGAGGTCTCTATATACATATAACACTTAATATTTTATATTAAGTTGATTTTGATGGATTATCCTCGGTGTTTACGGACTGGACATCTATACCTATATATATATATATATATATATCAATGTCGAAAACATTCAGTAGAATTGTAGAGGACACATATAAATAAAAAACATTATGTATATGTTCTAAAATATAATTTATAATAAATATTCACAGCTCTATATATATTATATATCGAGCACTGTTTTAAATTAATGTTTTGGACGTTGGAAAAAATTATTTCTTTCTGTACTCACTCGGATATATATATATATATATATATATATATATATATATATCCGTCTGAAAAAGGGCTAAAAGTAGTGGAAGCATTATTAATAAAAAGAAAATGCGCTGACAGTGTTTGGAAAATAAACATGCCTATAATCCCAGATAATACACAAAGAAGTCCATACATTCAGTTATAACTAAAAGCACAAGTATAGCAAAAATGCTCGTATATATATATAAGCATTTGAGCATTTTTGTATAATTTACGTCTATAGATAAATAAAAAACATAATAAGAACACATAAAAAATAGATAAAAACATAACCATCATACCTTTTCAATAATTTCAAATTTAACTTGCATCGCGATTGGCTGTTGGTCAACTTCCAATCAAATGCGTGACAGTGGGGTATAGGTTGCCTATATAAATCAGTGTCTGCAGGCTGTTTATTTCTAAATGGGGGGGGGGCACATCAAAGACTGATGAGCTCTGATGGGATCGACCTTGTGAAGAAAAAATGATGTTTGAAAGACCCGCAACTGCCCAATGACGCAATTCAGAACATCACTGACGACACCCTCCAACGTGTCAAAAACAAAGCGTATATTCAAAGTATATATGACGGACTTCCTCATTGGTTTCAACGCATGAGGATCCGACAACCTCATACATTTTTTTATGTTTGTGCATGTGACACTTTAGTCCTGCTAATGGATTTTAGTATCCAGATAATTCTATCCAGGATAACTTATTCGAAGTTAGTATGAGACACATTGACAGCTGAGAGATTAATCTTTAGCTTGTCTTTAGACCTTAGTCACGGCCGTCCAGCATTCCTTTGTCTGTCTATACAGGAGGATCTTAGGCATTGTGTCGCTGGTAATCCTTGCAACATGGCCAACTCGGCAAAGCTGTGACTGCATCAGGAAAGTTCCAATTTAAAAAAACTGTTGTATATTTCAAAGAGAATGATATGGACATCCTATCGTGAAAGTTATAGCCACAGATCGCGTAGAGAAAACTTTTGTGGAAGATATCGAGCTGACTCGTGGGTTTCAAATGGCCACTCTATAAACACGTATTTTGGTGCCTAAATTAATACGTAATTGACTGATCTTCGTAAGTTTGATATTTAAAGCTCTGCATATTAAGTATTTATCATTTATTTTTTCTTCAAATGTATATTGAGCACACTTTCAATACAACTGTATACTGTTCTAAACTGACAATAACTGTTTAATAAATATCTTCTCTATTATAGTAAAGCCCGTTGTGTATTTGCATATATATATATATATATATATATGAAATTATTTGTTTGAACATTATTTTTGATCGACACGCGTATTTAAGTAGATATTCTGTTTATAATCAAACAGTATTATATATTTATTTCTGATTATTTACGATAAATTTTTGTTACAAAAATGTCTATCATTCGGCAGGATTTGAACCTATGACCCCCTATCCACAGAGCGGAAGCCACCATGTGATCTGGCCTTGAATTAAGACTATAACACAATTTTCGAATTCATCGGAAGAACCATGTCTGCTCTGAAATATATCGGAATGTCAACAAATGTAAACATGTTACGGAAATTAACGAAGATTAACGAAACTAGTTATAAACAACCGACAATTTGAAATTATTTGTATGAACATTATTTTTTATCGATACTCGTATTTAAGTAGATATTCTGTTTATAATCAAGCAGTATTATATATTTATTTCTACCGGCCTGATTATTTACGATAAATTTTGTTACGAAAATGTGTCATTTCAATGTGGAAAACTAAAAATTACTAGAAAACTGTACATTTTGTTTCAACATTGAAAGAACAATGTCTCATCACATAGTTATTTATAATATATATATATATATATGTGTGTGTGTGTGTGTGTGTGTGTGTGTGTGTGTGTGTGTGTGTGTGTGCGCGTGGGTGTGTGTGTATGTTTGGGTGTGTGTGTGCATCTTATGTCACACTCATATAAAAAAACAATAGCAAGGTTCAGTTTCTTTACTAATAGTTATTAAATCTCTTGCTGCCTGTTTGGTCTTTAACAGTGCATTATGTTTTTTTGCAATAAATATGTCATAATGAAGAATCTTCTTCATTCTAATATAGAAAACTTTGTGTGTTTATTTTTGATATATATATAGTAAGAGAGAGAGACGGAGAGAGTCATCCGCTGACAGTAATGTTTTTTCTGCATCACAGCTCATCAGTACGGTTAGATAACCGATGGCTTCAAGCCAGGATTAAAAGCCAACTATATTAATATCAGTCGGCGATTCTACCTCTAAGCTATGTGAAGGAAGGCGGATTTTAGCGTGCTATATATACAATGGGAATACACGTCAGTAGCCGAGAATGTTCAAATTCGTTACTGAATGCACAATGCGTAAATGCGTGAGCAGCTACAGTTTTTTCAAAGGTTACCATTTCTTCATAGTGCTGAATCGGTGCGTATATATATTTACGCTTTCGCCCGCCGATTGAGCAATATAGACACTAGCGGCCATAATTATGGTCATCTCAATGTTTTAAAAAAATGTATTTCATACTATTTTTTAGTATGTATTGCCAAGTGAATAATTATAAATATAAATAGAATGATTCTTGTTTATACTGCACAGTAACATGTGTATCAAATGAATTTATAAATATTTAATTATTACGTATATTACAGTTTCATCAATGAAAGAATGAAAAAAAATTTAGGGAGATTCGGACGAGTTCATTTTTGCTTCCTTGCGTTGTAAATATTATCAAAGCAGTAATAACAAATTTTTAAAAACACCGACATGGCCTAATAATTATGGCCTTTAGTATATATATATATATGTATGTATGTATATTCCTTCCCGTCACACTCAATGGAATGACCAGTGAAGAAACTACTAAAAACACTCTCAAATACTTTGCCATAATTGTTTACGTATAATATATATATATATATATTTTTGCATTAATGCCGACGTCATCCAGGGATATATTTGTGTACATTTGTTCCTAATTTTTTCAACGACCTTCTCGATATTAACCGTTCTCAACTCGGTATCCGTGTTCGTGATACAATAATTCAACAATTTTCTCTTATCCTTATTTTCTAGATAGGTTCAAATTGGCAGCTGATCTCAAAAATATTTTACAATCTGTTGGTCACTGGGCAAGAAATGGCTTGTTTATTTTATCATCAGCGAAACGGAACAAC